>LFYR01001278.1:1657-42616 GCA_001185155.1 Zostera marina
CAGCACGCAGATTCAGAGCATACTTCCTGGCTCATACAATCAAAGTCTTAACAGAACATCCGCTGCGCAGAATCCTCCACAGGCCAGATACTTCCGGAAGATTAACGAAGTGGGCACTGGAGTTAAGCGAGTTCGATGTAGATTTTGTTCCTGCCACAGCCATTAAAGGGCAAGCAGTCGCAGACTTTATTGTAGACATGACCCAGGAAAGCAAAGAAAAACCTTGGATAGTAGAGGTTGATGGCTCAAGCTGCAGTACAGGTGCAGGAGTGGGAATAAAGTTAATCACTCCAGACCAACGAATATATGAACATTCCATCAGATTACAGTTCTCAGCTACGAATAATATAGCAGAATACGAAGCTGTGATCCAAGGAATGAAAATCCTCAGAAGGTTAGGGGCCTGTTCAGTAATTATTAGAACAGATTCTCAATTAGTGGCTCGGCAATTCACAGGAGAGTTCACTGTTAAAGAACCTCTAATTGTACAGTACGCAGCCACACTGGAAAAAATTAAAGAACAATTTACTAAGGTTGAAGTAGAACAGATACCAAGGAGTCAAAATAACTCAGCTGATGCCCTAGCAAAGCTAGCTTCTGCTTTCGAGGGGGGGCAGAGAGAGATACTAGTTGACTCAGCATCTACACCTTCATGTAACCTAGTCACGATCCAGGCAGAAGACTGGAGGAAGCCCTTGATAGAATACTTCGAGGGACAGAAACTTCCTGAAAATAAAAATGAAAGACGCAAGTTACAAACACGCGTTTCAAGATTCTGCCTAATCGGTGAAATTCTGTATAAGAAATCCTACGACGGACCTCTAATGAAATGTGTCTCAACAGAAGAGGGACAATTCATTGTAGAGGAGATTCATCAAGGAGTATGCGGAATACATCAAGGGGGAAGATCTTTGGCCCAAAGAATAATAAGGCAAGGATACTTCTGGCCCACACTAAAAAGAGATGCAGTCCTATTTGCAAGAAAATGCAAGGCCTGTCAAATACACAAGAACATACAGAGAAATCCCGCAACTCAGCTAACAGGGGTAGAAAGCCCCATCCCCTTCGCAATGTGGGGATTAGATATTGTGGGACCATTTCCAGTATCGACAGGCCAAGCTAAATTTATATTTGTGGCTGTCGACTACTTTACTAAATGGGTCGAGGCATTGGCTGTACCCAAGATAACTCAAGGAGCAGCAACGAAATTTGTCTTCAAGTGCATAATGTGCAGATTCGGTGTTCCAATGCATATAGTGATAGATAACGGTACACAGTTTACCGGTGGGGAGTTTACGAGATTGTGCGAGAACATGGGCACTAGAATCCATTTTTCATCGGTATACAGACCACAGGGTAATGGGCAAGTAGAAGTCACAAACAGAGCCATCGTTCAGGGACTGAAGAAAAAAGTCGAACAGGCCAAAGGTTCGTGGGCATATCTACTACCAGAGATCCTGTGGGCGTATAGAACCACTGAAAAGACACCCACCGGAGAAACCCCGTTCTCACTAGCATATGGAATGGAAGCACTAATCCCAACAGAGCTAAGCATTCCAACAGTCAGAGTGTTATCTTATGACATGGAAGAAAACGTGAGATCATGTGCGATAACTCTGAACTTAGTGGATGAGCTAAGGGACAATGCACAGGCAAAGAATGCAGCTTACAAACAAAGTATCGCTAGATACCACGACAAGAATGTCAAGAGTAAAGCGATAAGAAAAGGAAGTCTAGTATGGAGAAGAGCGAGTGTCGGTAGAAAAGACTGCTCTAAAGGTAAACTAGGCGCAAATTGGGAAGGACCATATGTGGTGGAGGAAGAACTCCGACCAGGCACGTACAAGTTAAAGCGGGAAGATGGAACAGGCATTCCTAATACTTGGCACGCAGATAACCTACAGTTGTACTTTTGAACAATTGAGTAGGATTATAATTACTCTAATAGTTTGAACTATGTAACTAATACGTTATTTCGTTAACTATCAGAACACTTGAACATACAACAGTTAACTATCGTTAACTATCAGAACACTCAGAAAACATTCCATATATTGATTAAACATGAATTGCAAAGGAATGTAAATTACAAGATAGAGGAGCTAATCTATTTTAGGAGGAGGGGATGCATCCTTAGGACCCTTTGCATCGTTGTTATCTTGATCTTCAACGGAGAAATCTTTATCAACATCAGCAAGCGCCTTTAGAACCCCCTCTTCTTCTTCATCCTCCTCATCCTCTTCTTCCGCAAGCGCCCGATTTCGAACTTCAGTAGCTTCCTTGGGGTACTTGCGGGCCCAGTCATGGACATTTGCAGCCTCGAAACCAGGGCAAACATGAGGTCCCAGGTCAACCAAGTCATTATAATCTTGCACGTTGACAAGATAGTCAGCCTGGAGTGTCTCCAAATGGTTGACCACACGTTGAAGCTCTTCAGTTGCAAGTCGAGCTTCCTCAGTTGCGCGTTGAGCTTCCGCAACTGCTCGGTTGACCACCTCAGTCTTTGCTTGGTCCGCTTCTTCCAGTCGCATTATTGTTTTCTTGTATTCATCCTGCGACTCCAGCAGCTTCTTGTTCTCCTCATGACTCTCACCCAGTCGGTCGGAGAATATGGAGTTCTGTGTCCGACAGGTGTTAAGATTCTCCCCAATATTCTCGAGCTGAAGGTCAAGACCAGCAATTATCGACTCTTTAACAATGATCTTGGCACGTTCAGCTGTGAGTTCCAACCTTGCAGCCCCCAACTCTCCCTTAACTTGGGAGAGTTCCTGCTCCTTTTCCCTCAGAGAACTCCTTTGAGCGGCCCAATCCGCAGACAACTTCTTATTGGTTTCAGAGAGAGTTGAAGCGTCTGTAATTTTCTGTGCAACCTCACCTTCCAGATCTCGGCATCGGCGCTTCGCTCTCTTCAACTCGTCTTCCGTAGACTGAGAGTCACGAAGACGAGACAGGGAAGAGATACGGCCCTGGAACAAATGGTTGAGCTGCAAAAAGAAAGAATGGGTAAGGACACGCTCATAAAAATAACTAAGAAATAAAGAACACTCACGTTGCTCAAGTTCTGTCCGATTTCCTCGACTATCCGGTCCATCGGATACCCAGAGATAGCCCGCAGTGTGGTTCGGGTGGCATCCGTGTCAGGGGTCAGGGGAAGTTTGGACCCATAGTTCCGGGGATGCGAACCTTGATACCCCGGCAGTTGCGTCTCCCGGGTGGAAGAATAATTGAAGCAGCCCCGGGAGGACTCCCCAGGATAATAATTCTTGCGAAGAGGAGCTCGTCGCCTGGGGGAGTGTCTCCTCGACTTCCTTGGAGGAGATGAGTGGGTCCGGGGAGGAGGAGTCCGTTCTTTTCTTTTTCTCCTCTCAGAGACCTCTTGCTCTGTAGTTTTTTCAGTCCGCTTAGACTGAATCTCCTTTTCCGCAGCCTTCTCCGCTTTCTCTCGCTCTTCTTCTGACGGAGTACGGAAGAAGTGAGAGAGCCTCGAACCAGCAGGAGACTGCCCAGGAGTAGTGTCTTTAGGCACCTCCGGAGGTACCTCCCCTTCCTCAGTTCGTGGGACTTCGTTAGGAGGAGTAGGGGAACGCGCCATAGAATAGGAATTCTCCAGAGCACGCTGCCTCAGATGATCAGCATCAGAGGGCTTGGAGGCAGCTGCGTAAACCTTGGAGCCCGTTTCGTTTTGCCCAACGCGTTCAGGGACACCTCCAGGGTTGTGCATATAAAAATCTGCAAAGAATAAAAACAGAGTTAGAAAATATATATGTATATATAAAACATAAAAAGGAAAACAGGCAAAGGAAGACCTTGTCGGTTAAAAGTATCTTCAATCGCGTGACCGACAGGCACAGCGATAGGATGCAAAAAGGCCAGCTTTTGCACGGAAGCTCCCTCATCCTCAGTCAGATCAGGACGAGGAATGGGTTTACGGCCACTAGTGGATGCAGGAAGAAGTCTGCTACCGGGGCATAACCTGCAATCCACAAAAATGAACTCACTCTTGCTCCGTCTGGTCGGAGGATCTTTCAAGAGGGCAGAGTGAGTAATAGAGGTAGCACGGCTGGCACATGCAATAAAAGGGCTGCCCTTCTTCGGATTTTGGAATGTGAAGAAGTGGAAGAACAGCCGAGCAGTGGGGACTATGCCAGCATCCCTAAGGATATTAATAAATCCCCGGACATAAAAGAAGAAGGCAGCACCCATCTGAGATATACACAACCCAGAATACAAGAGTATTTCACTAACTAGGGAAGGAATCGGAAGGATTGGAAAGTTAGTGAAATAAATACGGTGAAGTGCCAGCATGAAATAGGGAGGCACGTCACCAGTATTCTCAGAGGGGTACGCCCAGTACACTCTCTTTCTAAGCTCCAACCCCCTCAGAATTCTTTTGGCGGCATCCATGGAAAGGGTGTTGGAGCAGCTACCCGCATTGGAGGAAAGTGGGTAGCCTGGAATATCAGTCAGAGAGACTGCACAGAAGGAACCATATCCAGTCCCGTACTCGCCCCGGTCAAGGATAGGGACGACGTGAAAACCGTTACGAACAAGAACGGACCACTGACGCCAAGAACCATCGATCTCCCGATAGAAGGATGGGGCGTGCTTCTCTTCAAGGGGAGAAGGAAAGGGGTATTTGTCCCTCGTCTCAGGGGGGTAACCCAATGGGGAACTCTCGAGAACATGAATGTTTTGACTACAGACTTCGGGAGGAAGTTGAATAGAACTATCTGTAGTCACGGATAAAACCCCCGAAGTAGGAGTCTCCTCAGGAATGGAAGTCAAAATGACAGTACGAGGAGGAGTCCTTACAACGGAGGGAGGGGTTCCTCCAATATCTACATCCTCCGAGGAAGAAGAGTAATAAGAGGAGGAACCCGAACTTCCCGAGCTAGGGGTAGAAGACCCCGAGCTGGAACGTATGGGGGAAGAGTGGGGAGCACCTACAAACAAAAAAAAGAAACAAATAAAGAGTAAGTTACGAAGTAAATAATAAATAAGTAACTTACTAGGAGGTACGGGCTTGCGCGTACGACGAGAAAGAGTCTTTTTCTTACTTCCAATAGGCACGGAAGGTGAGGGTCTAGGCTCCGGTACGACAGGAGCGGCCTGAACAGACTCCGGTTCAGCAGAAGGATTCTGAACCTCGATTTCAGGGACCTGAGGAGCATCTTTCTGCGAGTTTTTGTCAGAAGACATTATAAAACCTGCACGAAGAACAAAACAGTCAGGCCAAGTTAAGGCAAAAGTCGATCCCAAGAAAAGTCAACTTGGACTTAAGGGAATCGAACTTGCAATATAAGGGAAGTCGATCTCAGAAGTCGATCCCAGAAAAGTCGACTCTCAGGAGACAAAGGTCTCAAGAAGTCGATCACAGGAAAGTCGACTGTCAGGAAGTCGATCCCAGTAAAAGGGGATCCAACTTTGAAAAGTCGATGACAAGGCGTCAGACCTCACAAAGTCGGACCACAGTCCAATGGGGAACAACTTCGAAGAGGACCGACTTTCAGAAAAGTCGGACCCCAAGGAAGTCGAACCCAGTGCAGCCTCAGAAGAGCCCGACAACAAAAGTCGGACCCCAGAAAGCTGCACCTCCAAGGCTCAAGTCGAAGCCTCACGCACGCTGGAAGTCGAAGCGGAAGAAGCTGGAAGTCGAAGCGGAAGAGGCTGGAAGTCGAAGCGGGAAGTCGATGCGAAGAAAGTCGATGCCTCAGAGCGATGGAAACAAGTGGAGAGGAAATGAACTCCCTCCGCTATTTATAGGGGAAAGTCGAAGACGAACCGTCGCGGGCACTGTTCATCCGGGTCGACCCGTTGGGCCAGGAAGCCCACGGGCCCGGCAGGCCCACGACGGCCCAGTCCATGAAAAACCCTAAAATCCGACTAGATGGCATCGACATTTCAAGAAGATCCATCGACATTCCAGAAAAACCATCGACATTCCGCAGAAAATTGAGTTCGACATTCCCAGGAAAAGGGGATAGGCGTCGACATTTACAAAGGAATTCGATGCCTTCAAAAGAGAAGGCCAGGATCGACATTCCGCAGGAAAGCGTGTTCGACATTCCCAGAAAAAAAGGGGATAGGCGTCGACATTTGGCAAGGAAGTCGACACCTTCAAAAGAGAAGGCCAGGATCGACATTCCACAGAAAAGCGAGTTCGACATTCCCAGAAAAGGGGGATAGGCGTCGACATTTACCAAGGAATTCGGTACCTTCAAAAGAGAAGGCCAGGATCGACATTCCGCAGGAAAGCGTGTTCGATATTCCCAGAAAAAAAAAGGGATAGGCGTCGACATTTGGCAAGGAATTCGAAACCTTCAAAAGAGAAGGTCAGGATCGACATTCCACACTACCAAGATCGACATTCCGCAGAAAAGCGAGTTCGACATTCCCAGAAAAGGGGGATAGGCGTCGACATTTACCAAGGAATTCGGTACCTTCAAAAGAGAAGGCCAGGATCGACATTCCGCAGGAAAGCGTGTTCGACATTCCCAGGAAAAAAAGGGGATAGGCGTCGACATTTGGCAAGGAATTCGAATCCTTCAAAAGAGAAGGGCAGGATCGACATTCCACACTACTCTGATCGACATCCTCAGAAAAAGGTGGGATCGACATTTTTAGGCAACATCGACATTTCCAGGGAGAAATGAGATCGACTTGTCAAAAATCCGACACCTTTAGAAAAGGATCAGCAGTCATCGACTTCCTCAGAAAAAGGTGAAATCGACATTTTTAGGCAACATCGACATTTCCAGGGAGAAATGAGATCGACTTGTCAAAAATCCGACACCTTTAGAAAAGGATCAGCAGTCATCGACTTCCTCAGAAAAAGGTGAAATCGACATTTTTTAGGCAACATCGACATTTCCAGGGAGAAATGAGATCGACTTGTCAAAAATCCGACACCTTTAGAAAAGGATCAGCAGTCATCGACATTTTTTAGGCAACATCGACATTTCCAGGGAGAAATGAGATCGACTTGTCAAAAATCCGACACCTTTAGAAAAGGATCAGCAGTCATCGACTTCCTCAGAAAAAGGTGAAATCGACATTTTTTAGGCAACATCGACATTTCCAGGGAGAAATGAGATCGACTTGTCAAAAATCCGACACCTTTAGAAAAGGATCAGCAGTCATCGACTTCCTCAGAAAAAGGTGAAATCGACATTTTTTAGGTGATACAGTATCCCGAACACGGTCACAACCTACCAGCAACTAGAAGTCCGGATAGCCTAAGATGAGTTGAGGTATCTATTCTAGGGTTGGGGAGGTCCCAGGTCGAATCCTAGGAAGATCGACTTTCCTGAGAATCGACTTCCCTGGGATCGACTTTTGAGTAAAGTCGATCACCAGGAAAAGTCGACCCCCAGAAAGTCGATCTCTGGAAAGTCGACCCCTTGACCCAATCTGATCAGTTAGGCAGTTAGGCGGTTACTGCCCAAATGACCAGATCACCCCCATAAGAATCCCTATAAATAGAGGGCACCCCCCACTCATCAAAGGCAAGTCAGTTGGAGAAGAAGAATTCCTAGCGAAGCAGAGCTCTGCGCACTTGAGTTCCGGTCCGGTTTCCCGCGGAGTTCCCCGCTTGGCGCTTGCTTGCGCGTCTTGGAGTACTGGTCGGGTTTCACCCCCATCACTAGGATATTAGTTAAATAAAGAGTCTATTTGGTTTCCGCTAGTACTTTGATTTTGTTGTATACGTCCATTCGGGCATATGGATCTTGATTGTATGTTTAATTAAATTTGGGAATAACCCTATTTAAATTAAAAAAAATTCAGGTTATTACACTTAGTATCAGAGAGGAGGTTAGATTGAGTGTCACCCCGGGGACTTGCTCGATCTTCTCCTTTTGTCGTTCACCTCTAAATCCCTAACTTCAAGGTTTGGGTTCCTTTAGGATTTAACCCGATGGTGGATGGGAATAGTTCGAGTCGAGTACCATTCCAAGAACTGGCTCGACCCGCCCCTTTCGTTGTCCATTCCTAAATTCATTTTCCTTAGGTCTCGTTGATTTCCCTTTTACACTTTTCGTTATTAGATCCAAAGAAAACATAACGTTGAAATAAAATTCGAAATGTCATTTAAATCCTCGAGTAATGAAACGGTTTGCATTAGTAAAAATCAAACTTTTAAATCGACTAGGTTTTAGTTTAATTTACCTCTCGTTCGTTAACTCAAACTTTGAAAACAAAACGCAGACCTTTAAATTTACTCGACTACCACCCTGGAATAGGCGGTAGGTCTATAGAGTTGAGGCTTAACCTCAATAACCAATCCAATTATTCAGAATCATGTGGGTGTCTCATTTGGGTGTCTAAGGCTTAAACGTGAGCTTCTAGCCCTAGGGCAGCGCAAATCCTGAACTTGGAGACCTTGTGGAGCCCAGTCCACGATTATAGTCCCGTGTTCATAAGGATTTTTTTGCTGTCTAGTAAATTAATTTAAACAACAAAAATCAGAAACCAAAACTCCAGAGATTATCTAGCAATGATACTGAATATCAGGTAGAAAATCAGAAAACAAAATCAGAAAATCAGAAGAAGGAAAAAAAGAAAAACAGGAAACAGGAAAAACGGAAAATAAAAAAAATAAAAACAGAAAACAAACCGAAGAAAGAAAAAAAGATAACTTTAACTTCCCTTGAACCAAAAAAAAACAATCGAACAAAAACTTTGTTGTACGAAAACAGACCTCAAATCCTCCAATGGAGATACAATCCGTAAACCAAAAATCATTCATATCCTTACATAATTTCATTTCATTTTTAATAATAATACTTCATACTAAAATTATTATAGTAGAAGGATTGAATATATCCACGTACTTTGATCTCCTCTTAGTTTTTCTTCTAACACTTGCAAGCCTTAGCTGAATCCTTCCTCTTCCTTCAAATTTCCGTCCCCCCCCTTTTCTATTTTTAACACCTTCTATTTAAAGATTTAACTCCCTCTTCAATTTTGTCTAAATCTTTCCTTTATCTTTTCCTCAATCAATTAAGAATATCCTCTTTAATTGATTCTTTTGACCCATTTGCCCCTATTTTAAAAATGTTTCATTCCTTTAATTTAATTGACTAATTTAACCTTAAATTAAAATCAATTAAGAATATTTTTTTGACCTTATTGCCCTTATATTTAAAAAAAAACGTTTTCTTAATCTAATTGACTAATTTACCCTTACGTTGAAATCTTATTTATGTTCTTATTTAATTAAACCATTTAGATTCAGCTCAATTCGAATAGGTCCCCTATATTTTATTTACTTAAGTTCAGCCCAACTTAGGCCTTGCCCATACTTGACTAACCTAATTACTTATTAAATTTAATTAGGCCTAGCCAAATTGACCTTAACCCAATCAGTTAGGCTGAGTTTCTCTAGTTCTGTCTTATTTTAGCTAAAATTTTCCAATTCTGCTCCTGTAATGAGGGTTTTCTTTTACTATTAAGACCCCTAATTTTTTCCGGAATATTACACTGACTCACTCAGTGCATCATATAGATCATTCATTGCTTTGGAGATGTTGCTTCCCTTGAACTTATCTAGAGCTTTCTATTCTTCTTCCTTTGTGGTGGGGATCTCGTAGTCTTCAGCCATAATTTTTCATACTCTATTATTGATTGACTTCAGATGATGTTTCATCGTGTTTTTTCAGAAATCATATATACCTTGTACCATCAAAGGACAGAGGTTTATGAAAAGTGTTATCATGATATACGTCGGTCTGTGTCATTGTAGTTGATAGTAGTTGTTAAGTTGATTTCAACGGTACTTGACTCTGATACCATTTGTTGGACCGTGATCCGAGACTATAAAGGGGTTAATAGCCTTTTTTCGCGTCATGCAGATTTTAGCGAAAATATCTGCAATAACACTTAATAATAACAATAGCAAAAATGATATTATGTAATTATTAGCTTAGTTAAAATTAAGAAGACTCTTAAGTACCTGATGACAGGTCAAGGAATTAAATGTAAATAACATTGTGAACACCTGATAACAGGTTGAAGACTTAAGTGTAAATAACTTAAAAGTAAATGACTTCTTGAAAGAAAAATACAAAAGATAACGATTAGTATGGTTATCTTACTAAAGATATGGTGTTGAATTCGCCAGTTGCGAAGAAACAAGATCATTTGATCTTGGGTGTCAAGTCTAACGACATCAATGGTATCAGAGGTGTTCGATTGCGCTACCTCGCACGATGCGTGGAAAAATCTCTAGATGTAATTCATATTTTCTTTCCGAGCTCAAGTTCTGAGCATTCGACAGAGAAAAATCGAGAAATTATTGATATAGGAAAAAATTCAGATTAGATATATATAGGAAACGATTCTCACCATTGACTAAGAATCCATCGGTTGTATTATATATTTGTTTTTTAATTGATTTAAAATATAGATCTCGAGATATTTCATTGGATGGATGAGATTTAATTATCTCAAACTGTCTCTGATAGATATATCAACATGAGATGCCATAAGATTAATCATTTTTAATCTTGCGATCAATGGATGAAATGTAATTAAAAAATATCAAAAATCTTCAATCTCAAGGTATGTAGGAATATTAGTATTTAACCTAACCCTAGATATAATTTTACCAGATATCCATATTCAAATTCAAATATTAATCGTAATTACAACACGTTTTATGCAGATAATAAAATTATCTGAATTTGTTTAGATTTTTAAATTCTAATGAGAGATGATGAAATATCATATGAAAAAATAGGAAGTGTCCACATATGCAAGGAAGAAATACAATACCTGCAAGATCTGCGAGTAAAGCGCGACAAGGCCCTTGGGTGACATTGTTTCCAACATCTAGAAGCCAAAATCCGGTGATGAATGCTTCGATGGCCTTTGATTTACGATGTACGTTCACCGGATCACCCAACCACGAACCTACCAATATCAGCACTGAAACTAACGAGAAACACAGAGAGCGCGATAGCGATGGTTCCACCGATGATGAAAGGTCTCCGACGACCAAGTTTACTTGTCGTGCGATCACTCACATGGCCGACCAATGGTTGCACAATAAGTCCGGAGAGCGGACCACATAACCACACCAAACTCACAAAAACATGAGGAACTCCTAGATCTTGGACATAAGGGGCCGGTAAGAAGGGAGAGTTGAAGTGCCCGTCCAAATTGTACTCCACATACGACGGAAGCCGTAAGAGCTCAAAATCACTCTTCAAACGTCGTTGGTAATCTTCGAGTACCATGATTTAGATTTATTTTTCTTTCACTTGACGACCAAAGTTGAATACAAAATTTTAATTTATGATGGAATTTATTTATAAGACTGTTAAAAAGACGTCAACCAAATTAACTACTAATTTTATCTTCTTAATCTATCAATATATGATCAGAATAAAGCCAATGCTTTTGTGTCCATTGTTTTTTCTTCTAAATATGCATGTCGGACGAAGCATAGTTTTTTGTGAATAGAATACAAAATTTTTAAATGTTTAGACAGACAGGTATCAGAGCATATGGATATATTATCCTACATAATTCATATGGTATCAGAGCATATGGATTGATCTTGGGAAGGTCCTGTCAAATTGCATCGATCCATCATCTGCTAGTAGCGTTTTTTGGCCGAATTCCGTTGTAGTACGAACATGACGTACTACAAAAGCACTGATATAAAGAGCAATGAGCTTCAGATCGTAGACACTTCGACGAAAGTCGTGATGGTTAAGAATCTGAAACTATTGCTCTAGTCACTTAAATATTCTTAAACTTCACTTAAATATTAGCTCTAGTCATAGTAATTATTAAGGTTTCTGAGGATTTCGAGTTGAGTTTTGATGTTTATGTATTTTTATTAAATTTTTACAGTGTTGTAACTGATGATATATTACGTGATTACCCTTTGTAATAAAAAAAAATAACTTCAAAGTTCAAACATTTGTAAATGAATAAAAACCGAGTATTAAGTTAATTCTGCAATATTGAAAATAGTTATAAAAAATATCTTTGATAAAAACAGATTAATTTTACTTCCTTTAGAAATATTAAAAAAATCTATTTTGAAATATATAAAAAATTATTTAACGGCCGTAGATATGAATTGAGATTATCGACACAATCCCGCTGATAAAAGCCGCAACAGCTCCTATACTCAATGATCCCCAATTTCCACCTCCAAACACCACATCCAAAGGTCCACTCAATACAGCTATAGCCATCTGAGGAATCACAATTGCCAAGTTCAAAAGACCTAGCGACAAGCCTGCACGCATAAACTTACAATATCAATCAATTTTTATCATATAAAAAGGATAAGATTCATATAAGATATTAAATATTAGATAATTAAATTTTACCCATCTAATGAAAACCCTCGAGATTGATCAGTGTCATAAATCAATTAAAAAACAAACATATAATACAATCAGTGGATTCTTATCCAACTATTTCACAAATTAAAAAGAGAATCAATGTGAAAAAGGAAAAGAAAAAGGAAAAAGTCGTACCTTGGCCAATACCAATTTCCTCAGACCTAATGGAAACCAATGCATAAGGAACCGAAAAAGTAACAGCTAATGGTGCTCCAAGCACTGCAAACACAATCAATGAAGCGACGAATATGCCAGTTGAAGGATGTCCATTGGTATACTCTATGTTTTCTGCCCAAAATGATATAAGGACCATGGATCCAAACCTAGCTGCCATGATGATGCTTGAGATTCCCCAAACCAAACCCGACCCTAATTTCGTGCAAATCACATCCATATTCCATGAAAAAAAATCAAGAACAATTGAGTTCAACATCAAACAAAATGATCCTGCCCTTACTCCAGCAGCATAGATACCACTGCCATCTTCAGTATTAGGGTTTCCTTTAAAAACCTCACGACCCATCCAATCGGTATCGTAGAGAATAAAAGGAAACCAACCAAACCATGAGAGTGCAGTCACCAAGAAAATTATCCAAATTGGATTGTTCATTAATTTGAGAGTATTCGCAAATTCTTTGGAAAATGATGTTTGGTTAATGCCTGCAACTTGATGAGATGCTTCTTCTTCTCCCCCCAACAACCTCTCTTGTTGCCTCTCCAATGGTATTTCATGTGATCTTGAAACACTCAAGTATGTGGTGCACGCGAGAATCACGATGTGGATCAGGAAAGCCGATTTTAGATTGGCGCAGTCGATATTACAGTATTTTGTTCTGGTGAAGGGGAACAATTTATACCATTTACCATAAGTTCCAGTAGCATAACCAAGAACATTTCCCACTGCCATAAATAGAGAGAAAAATCCATTTCCAACCCTAGTCCTCCTTTCGTCCTTATCTGTCAAAAAAATTGTAATTATATATAAATCCAAAATAATGTAGGATAAATATGCCATTTTTTAATTTTAATTAAAATTATTCGAATTTTATTGGCAGAAAACCAGAAATATCTAAAAATCGAAAAATTATTGATATACGAAAAAATTCAGATTAAATATATATAGGAAACGATTCTTATTATTGACTAAGAATCCATCGGTTGTATTATATATTTGTTTTTTAATTGATTTATAATACAGATCTCGAGATATTTCATTGGATGGATGAGATTTAATTATCTCAAACTGTCTCTGATAGATATATCAACATGAGATACCATAAGATTAATCATTTTTAATCTTGCGATCAGATCGATGGATGAAATGTAATTAAAAAATATCAAAAATCTTCAATCTCAAGGTATGTAGGAATATTAGTATTTAACCTAACCCTAGATATAATTTTACCAGATATCCATATTTAAATTCAAATATTAATCGTAATTACAACACGTTTTATGCAGATAATAAAATTATCTGAATTTGTTTAGATTTTTAAATTCTAATGAGAGATGATGAAATATCATATGAAAAAATAGGAAGTGTACAATACCTGCAAGATCTGCGAGTAAAGCGCGACAAGGCCCTTGGGTGACATTGTTTCCAACATCTAGAAGCCAAAATCCGGTGATGAATGCTCCGATGGCCTTTGATTTACGATGTGCGTTCACCGGATCACCCAACCACCTACCGATATCAGCACTGAAACTAACGAGAAACACAGAGAGCGCGATAGCGATGGTTCCACCGATGATGAAAGGTCTCCGACGACCAAGTTTACTTGTCGTGCGATCACTCACATGGCCGACCAATGGTTGCACAATAAGTCCGGAGAGCGGACCACATAACCACACCAAACTCACAAAAACATGAGGAACTCCTAGATCTTGGACATAAGGGGCCGGTAAGAAATGAGAGTTGAAGTGCCCGTCCAAATTGTACTCCACATACGACGGAAGCCGTAAGAGCTCAAAATCACTCTTCAAACGTCGTTGGTAATCTTCGAGTACCATGATTTAGATTTATTTTTCTTTCACTTGACGACCAAAGTTGAATACAAAATTTTAATTTATGATGGAATTTATTTATAGGACTGTTAAAAAGACGTCAACCAAATTAACTACTAATTTTATCTTCTTAATCTATCAATATATGATCAGAATAAAGCCAATGCTTTTGTGTCCATTGTTTTTTCTTCTAAATATGCATGTCGGACGAAGCATAGTTTTTTGTGAATAGAATACAAAATTTTTAAATGTTTAGACAGACAGGTATCAGAGCATATGGATATATTATCCTACATAATTCATATGGTATCAGAGCATATGGATTGATCTTGGGAAGGTCCTGTCAAATTGCATCGATCCATCATCTGCTAGTAGCGTTTTTTGGCCGAATTCCGTTGTAGTACGAACATGACGTACTACAAAAGCACTGATATAAAGAGCAATGAGCTTCAGATCGTAGACACTTCGACGAAAGTCGTGATGGTTAAGAATCTGAAACTATTGCTCTAGTCACTTAAATATTCTTAAACTTCACTTAAATATTAGCTCTAGTCATAGTAATTATTAAGGTTTCTGAGGATTTCGAGTTGAGTTTTGATGTTTATGTATTTTTATTAAATTTTTACAGTGTTGTAACTGATGATATATTACGTGATTACCCTTTGTAATAAAAAAAAATAACTTCAAAGTTCAAACATTTGTAAATGAATAAAAACCGAGTATTAAGTTAATTCTGCAATATTGAAAATAGTTATAAAAAATATCTTTGATAAAAACAGATTAATTTTACTTCCTTTAGAAATATTAAAAAAATCTATTTTGAAATATATAAAAAATTATTTAACGGCCGTAGATATGAATTGAGATTATCGACACAATCCCGCTGATAAAAGCCGCAACAGCTCCTATACTCAATGATCCCCAATTTCCACCTCCAAACACCACATCCAAAGGTCCACTCAATACAGCTATAGCCATCTGAGGAATCACAATTGCCAAGTTCAAAAGACCTAGCGACAAGCCTGCACGCATAAACTTACAATATCAATCAATTTTTATCATATAAAAAGGATAAGATTCATATAAGATATTAAATATTAGATAATTAAATTTTACCCATCTAATGAAAACCCTCGAGATTGATCAGTGTCATAAATCAATTAAAAAACAAACATATAATACAATCAGTGGATTCTTATCCAACTATTTCACAAATTAAAAAGAGAATCAATGTGAAAAAGGAAAAGAAAAAGGAAAAAGTCGTACCTTGGCCAATACCAATTTCCTCAGACCTAATGGAAACCAATGCATAAGGAACCGAAAAAGTAACAGCTAATGGTGCTCCAAGCACTGCAAACACAATCAATGAAGCGACGAATATGCCAGTTGAAGGATGTCCATTGGTATACTCTATGTTTTCTGCCCAAAATGATATAAGGACCATGGATCCAAAACTAGCCGCCATGATGATGCTTGAGATTCCCCAAACCAAACCCGACCCTAATTTCGTGCAAATCGCATCCATATTCCATGAAAAAAAACCAAGAACAATTGAGTTCAACATCAAACCAAATGATCCTGCCCTTACTCCAGCAGCATAGATACCACTGCCATCTTCAGTATTAGGGTTTCCTTTAAAAACCTCACGACCCATCCAATCGGTATCGTAGAGAATAAAAGGAAACCAACCAAACCATGAGAGTGCAGTCACCAAGAAAATTATCCAAATTGGATTGTTCATTAATTTGAGAGTATTCGCAAATTCTTTGGAAAATGATGTTTGGTTAATGCCTGCAACTTGATGAGATGCTTCTTCTTCTCCCCCCAACAACCTCTCTTGTTGCCTCTCCAATGGTATTTCATGTGATCTTGAAACACTCAAGTATGTGGTGCACGCGAGAATCACGATGTGGATCAGGAAAGCCGATTTTAGATTGGCGCAGTCGATATTACAGTATTTTGTTCTGGTGAAGGGGAACAATTTATACCATTTACCATAAGTTCCAGTAGCATAACCAAGAACATTTCCCACTGCCATAAATAGAGAGAAAAATCCATTTCCAACCCTAGTCCTCCTTTCGTCCTTATCTGTCAAAAAAATTGTAATTATATATAAATCCAAAATAATGTAGGATAAATATGCCATTTTTTAATTTTAATTAAAATTATTCGAATTTTATTGGCAGAAAACCAGAAATATCTAAAAATCGAAAAATTATTGATATACGAAAAAATTCAGATTAAATATATATATGAAACGATTCTTATTATTGACTAAGAATCCATCGGTTGTATTATATATTTGTTTTTTAATTGATTTATAATACAGATCTCGAGATATTTCATTGGATGGATGAGATTTAATTATCTCACAAAAACATGAGGAACCCCTAGATCTTGGACATAAGGGGTAAGAAGGGAGAGTTGAAGTGCCCATCCAAATTGGACTCCACATGCGACAGAAGCCATGAGTAAGAGCTCAAAATCGCTCTTCGGACGCCGTTGGTAATCTTCGAGTACCATGACTTAGATCTATTTTTTTCCTTCCGACGACCAAAGTTGAATGTAAAATTCTATTTTCTATTGGAATTTATTTAAAGGACGGTTAAAAAAGACGTCAACAAAATTAACTACTAATTTTATCTCCTAGATCGTCAATGCTTTTGTGTCCATTGCTTTCTATTTAAATATGGAACGCAAGAATTTTAGATGTGTAGTTATGGTATATTATGTAATTTTGGCATATCATCCCGATATAGAAATTTTTATATCTTTTAAAAAGATACCCTCATTATATAAAAAGATTATTGTGTATAAGTATAAAAAGCGAAAAGATTTAAAAAAATTTTACAATTATTTATCTGGTCATTGTTTCCAAGGCGGATCTCAAGACAAGACCGCCCACGGCCACGACCACGACCAGCCTCCCCCCTAATTAAAGTTTTCTCATTTTCGTTAATGGACATGAGAAAACCTTGAAAAATTATCATCCTTGCCTCTTCTTTTGGTGACAGTTGAAGAAATGCAAGAGAAGGAAGGATTAATGTAGAAACAGTAACAAAACCATCCATCAAAAACTCAAATATAGAGAGAAAAATTATCATTTGTAAATAGACTGTAATGTAGAACAAATGGAGGATTGATTAAAACAGTGAATGAATACAGATATAAGTTCAACAATCAAACATTAGTTGTCAAAATTTTAGAAATAAATCTAAACAAACAAGTGCTCAAACTTACATCAATGATACTGCCCCCCCTGTACAAATTAAAGTAGTCCAAAGGATAATCTAATCTAAATTTAAACTTAAACATGGTGTCAATCATATGTCATTATCTTCCATCTCAGTATCTTCAGCCATTATAATCTCTGAATCCCTTATATCTTTCATCAGTACATTCCAAAGCCTAGAAATAGCTCCAGTCTGCTGCTGCAAAACCTGATTAAAAAACACAAGGCAAGGCTCACATCACCAACCATAATTAACAATCGATAATAATTAGCATAACCATGTATATTAATCTCCTTAGTTACCACCTCATGCAAATCAAAAAGACTTTGTTCGTCAATTTTGGTAGATCCGGGCAGACAGATTGAACCACCATCACCTGCATTTGCACGTATACGAGAAATGGACAGCAGATTGTGCACCCTTACAGATAATCCTGTTCTTGCACCTTTCAACTGGAAGGAATTATACAAAAAATAGTTATATCCCTCCTCTCAAAGGAATAGGAGGATCAATAATAAATTACACATTTCATTAACCTGTCTTGTAATGGAAGCTGACTTCTCAACCAATTCAGCTTCCCCTCTCATGAGAGGTAATCGAAGTCCTCTGCCTTCAAGAGTCTCTATTATTCTCATTAACTTTTTTTTTGTACAAACAAAGTAACCTGGGCTGCCTCGTCACTATATGCTCTTCTAGTTTCCCATGTAAGAAAGCATTTCCAATATCAATCTGAGTTAATTTCTAGCCTTTTGAATCAGCAATTGTGAGAACCATTCAAATAGTGACTGGTTTCACAACTGGGCTGAAGGTTTCATTATAATCCCTACTTTCATATACAAGAATTCATCGTGATCAATCCCTTTCCAGCACCTCCAGTCCCCGATTCTGCAGATTTCTCATCCATCGCAGCGGAACAGATCGGAATAGCCTGCATTAGGGGATACACCAGGATTGAACTTCCCTCCCAACCAACTGATACCATATAAGAATTCAAGAGTAAATAAGGGGAGAGAGATCTCGATTCCTTTTCATTAGCTATTGGTAGTCTTTTATACACAATTAGAATAAATAATTCAATTATTCTTCTACACTAACTAGCTAAGGAAATACAAAACGTGCCATTCTAACTATATTTACACTAATAGAAAACCAATTAACCATGCATGTACTCATCAATTTTCATCTTTTTAAGTCTATGCCTTTTGGTTTTCAGATGTTTTTAATTTCTATGCTACATCATTTTCTTCCAGGTATTCTACTCAAGGAAGGCTTCTTTAATACTTCATAGTTTGCCTACTATTATATATCTTCTCCTTCCATTCCTTTTGCATTACCCAACATTTTCATTACATTTGGCATTTGTTACGTCAATGGATTTGGTGAAAGGTACGATATTTATTATTCCAAGTTAAAGCACTTATGCAATCATACCATAGATAAAGGTTCAATGTCTCAATTTATCTTTCACGTTGTTGAAAATCAGAAACTACTATTCTTGGTAGAAAACATTGCCCATCATTTTCATAATATAAACATTTAATTCTATAAAAAAAGCGGTTGCAAGTAAAAGCTATTAAGCGATAGCTGATCAGCCTCAACTCCTAATCTGGATGTGCACAGAGTGTGATAGTGTAGATTTTAACCATATGTGAATATACATTGTGTTTTAATATAAAAAATAACCCTTTATAAATAAAAATAAAGACTTTGTTGTTATATAAATAATTATATGAATATATTTCCATGGAACTTAATTTATCTCATGTCAGTATATTTAAATCATAGTTTTAAAAGCGCCGCTTTAAGCGTGTTTAAAGCGCTCTAAAGCTCTCTTGGAGAAGCGCTTTTCCAGAGCGGGTAATCGAGCGGGTTCGGGTAAAGAACCACCCGATTACCCAATTACATCTATTATTTAATAATATTTTCACCTAATATACTTTTTTTTACCTATTCTACCCCTCTATTCTAACTTAAATTAAAAACTCTTATCCCACTTTTAGATTTTAGTTTGATTTAATTGTAGATTTGTAGTTAGATTAAATTTTACTTTTATGAATTAAATCATTAATGTTCTATTACATGTGATTTTATACTTTTATAAGGTATTTTTAATTTTCTATAGGTTTTATATGTATTTATATAAGATGATATGTATCTTTACAGGATATTACTAAAATACCCCAGGCGCTTTAAGTGCTTTAAAGCACGCTTAAAGCTCCCAAAGCGAAAAAGCTCTTCCTGAAAAGTGGAAGCGCTTTTCGCTTTTTTGAACTATGATTTAAATTGCATTCATGTGTTACGATTTCATTTCGATCCCATTATCAAAATTTATGCTTGTCTTTATTCATATCTGATCATTTCTAATTTGGATAGTTTAAATCTCCTTTTCCTTAATATGTAAATACCACAATGTTCTGATTATTTCACATTGAAATTATATTCTATTTCTTTATTCAGGAACTATTTTTCATACACTTGGGATCATTCTTGCAATAATTGTTCCTGTTATCTTTGCCATAGTTCGATTGCTCTTTTCAAACTTTGCAATGACATGGTAGGAATTCTTTGAATTTTTTTTTACGCATTGCGTCTGGAATAATTAATCAAAATTCGTAAATTTTCATTATTGTCAAGTACAGTCTGGTAAAATAAATCTATATTATATAATACATTTGTATGCACACTACAGTCATCCTTTCGCAGTTTAGACTTCGGATCATTTTGTTCATGCAATGCTCATTTTTCTATCTTCTTAGATTAAGATAATTCGATGCCTTGCAGGTTTGCAAATCCATTCTTAGGATTTTTAATGTTTATTCCTTCTTCAATAATTGGTCTTTTGATTCCAAGAACAGTATTTGGATTCTTTGCCATTTCTCAAGATGGCACATCTCTTAAAAAGACTAGTAAGGTATTGTATTTAGTTTTGAACCTAAGGTTGTATCGTTAAAATTGATTTGATCATCTTTATTTTATTAATTTATTATTTCCATTCATCTTTGCTAATACACAACATTACTTCTAGTTAGGGGTAAGCATGCACCCAGACCCGTCCCGTTGGGAGGGTGTCCGGGACGAATTTTCCATCCTATCCGGCCAAAAACCAGACGGAGTCCGAGTTGGTAAAAAGGGAAATTTTCCTTATATCTTGGATGCCTGTAAATGGTATACCGAAATCCGTATTCGTATCCGCTTTTGAATTCGAATATGTTTATTCGAATTCGGATATCAAAAATGATATCCGAAAATTATTCTGACGGATTCGGATATCTGCAATATCCGCAGTTAAAATCCGAATTCGGTTAGTAATTCCGGATACGAATATCCGAATAAATATATAAAAATATTTAGTAATGTTATTAGTAATTAAAAATTATTATTTATAAAGTTAATTAACTTATATTGTTATTTAGGATTTTAGGGTGATTTAATACTTTATTAAGGGTGATTTTATACTTTTATAACTTTTTTAGGGTTTTCTATATAGAGTTATCCGGATTTTCCAGATATCCAGAAATTTATCCGAATTCGGATTCAAATTTTCCTATCAGGATATTATCCGGATTCGGATACCAGGGTATCCGAGCCGGCTCTCCCAACAAGGTGAGTCCAGGTCGGCCTTGTATTCACCCCTACTTCTAGTAGTCGATATTTATCGATTTAATGATTTATTATGAGGTATCGAGATATTTTGGGGTTAGGGTTTTACACATTTAGTTCTGGAATTCTGATTTAATTCTGGTAGGGTTTTACACATTTAGTTTTACATATTTTCGGGGTGATTTAATTCTGGAATTCTGGTTTCTGATGAATAAATAAATAATACGTTCTTTTCTCATTTTCTGTAGTAAAAATAAAATATAAATAATATTAAAGTGTGTGAAGTTGAATTTGAAGAAAAGTATAATATGTTAGAAAAGTATTTTAATTTTTTATCATATTTAGATTTTAAAAATTTAAAGACTAAATGGATATAATGTTCATGAAACTAACAATTACAACATTAACAATAGTTCAATACCCAATTGAAGAATGAGATCATATAACTTACAAAATAAAAGCTTCCCATTATAGCTTCTAATCTTCAAAAGCTGTACTTAAACACAAGTGATTTTTTATGGTTTAGTTTGTACTTCCACCTTTTTTTGATGAAGTAAATATTTTATTACGTAAAATAAAGAGGTGGTCATGGCCCGATACAAATGTAGGGAAATGAAAATAGATATCATTATCACTTTCTTATATAGTTCCTAAGCGTTAAATAGCTATCAAATGATGCCTCCATTGAAAAATAGCTTGAGTTTCAATCTGTGATAGATTTTCTTATAGGATGCAGCACTATATGTAATGCACACCTCCCTTAGAATGGCTCGTCACAAAGCATGCTATTTTATCAAAATGGCTCAGAATGACTGTACTTTCCATCTTATCTATTGAGGTCTATGCATTTTCTTTAGTAAAATATGTTGTCGAATACTTGCGTTTTCTAAAATTATTTAGTTACTTATTTTTTGTAGAAACTATCAAATGAAGCATATTTCTGGGGAGCTTTTAGCTTTTATGGGTTTCTGACTCTGGTAAGCATTTTGTCAGAACTGTTTATTTTAAAATTTTCATCTTAGCATTTCAAGTGTTATTTCATATATAGTTTATTTGAATGTTCTGTTTACCATACTATTTTCTCAAGGATTAACATACTAAGATAAATGTGTCAGGGTTTCTTTGTCGAATCCTTGTGGCTTTTATCTTTATTTGAGCTTCTATGTTTGGATATTTTTTGTAGTTCTTTATAAAATAAATGGAATTTCATTAAATTTACCATTACCATTTATAAGAAATGCCTTTTCATTTTAATATATTTTTAGGCATTTCAATATTTCATAGACGGTTTTTTGTAGTTCTTTATAAAATAAATGGAATTTCATTAAATTTACCATTACCATTTATAAGAAATGCCTTTTCATTTTAATATATTTTTAGGCATTTCAATATTTCATAGACAGTTTAAACTGCAGTGAAATGGTTTGAGAAATGATTTTTCTAGTGAAAATATTTTCTCTAAGGGGAGAGAGATCACAAAAGTGCCACCCACCAATCCTCTAGCTGATTTTTTGGGTTCATCTTCTTGAATCTTGAGAATCACAAAAGTCATATGTCGTCGTCTCATCCGTTTATTGAATACACAAGAACTGCCACTGATCCTGTCTTTATTTGTTAACTTTCAGTATCTTGTATCATTATGATTAAGTTCTTGGTATGTATCAAATTATCTGATTAGGTGTATCTTTTATCTGGACTGGGTGGAGGATTCTTGGCTTATATTCTGTCAATGTCAATGGCTGTGGCATGGTTCTTTTTTCGTATGGCATGCAAGCGTTTTGGAGATCAATCTATCAAGTACTATCTGTAAATCTAATGCCATGTTTGTATAATTTTCTATGCATGTTTGTATAATGCCATGGCCAAGAACCGTAATTCAATTATGTTTCACTGGTGACTGGTTGTAAGAAGTAAGCACTAAGCATAACTATGTGCTTTAAGGAATTCTGATTTGCATATTTTGTAGAGCTTTAAATTATAAAATTTATGATATTTATACTTTAAATTTAGAAATGAATCCCAAATACGGAAATCACATTTAAGTTTTTATACTTTCTAATCTTAATTACTGTAAAATTACAGCAATACTTCCATCTAAAAACACTAAATATATTCCTTTACATACTAGTATTTTTATTTTTCATCCATTAATTATCCTATTTTTATTACTGCACAGTCAAATATGAGGTCACTCAACAATTTCTAGAGGCAAACCACATACTTACTCGCCATAATTTACTTTGAAAACATTTGAGATCGCATGCATGACAAAAAAATATTTTTACATATTGCATGGAAAGAATTTTGAGGCCATTTATCCAGAGAAGTGACTTTCATTATGGTTATTTTGACTACAGTTTTTTGAGCCATATGAATTCAAATTTGGCACACTTGCATGTTTTTGTATGTCAATTATATTTTTCCAATCATGGACTATTTTGGTGATTGTAATTTGCAGGTCATTCGCTGCATATATGATACCTATGGTCCCTGTCATTATTTATGCCGTGTACTTTAGTGGATTTCTTGTTCAATTTTTGGTCGAGAAAATGGGAATGATGGGTTCTCTTCCACAGCCTTATGGTTAGTATAACTTTACATGATAAATATATGAAGATAACAAGTAATCAAGTATACACCTGATGACTATGTTTACTTAAAACCCATTCTTCCATGACATTAATCTGATTAACACAAAAAAAATATTGAATCTTCTTCGATTAAGTTGAAGGCTTGATTTATTTGCAGGATATTTTGTCCCTGATATTGTAGTAGCTGCGGTTATTGGAGTGGTGACTGGATTGTGTGTGGGTCCTTTATTACCTGTTGTTAGTTACTGGCTGTGCAGGCCATCAATTCTGAAATTCTTGCTGCAATTTACTGTCATTGCATTAGCAGTATCATCACAGTTTTTTCCTTATAGCACTGAAGCACCCAAAAGAGTTGTACTTCAACATACATTTCGAACCGACAGTAAGTTACATACCTTAGTACTGAAAGCACTTTTTATGCAGGCTTTGCGATTTTGATTTGTGCACTAACATTTTTTTGTAAAAATGCAGATGCTAATAGAATTGTAAATTCTAGCTATGATTTTTCCGTTGTTGATGCCAATTCCTTGGAATTTCTTTTCAAACATGCACCTGATGCTTCTAAAATGCTAGAGATTTATCCAAATTTTTCTCTAAACAATGTTATTCGTTCTGATCGAAGTTCTTCAGTGGTATGCACATTTACTTTCAATGATATAAAAAAACTTTATATTATCTGATTAAGATTATTACAAATTATTTTTAGGGCCAATTTATTTTATTTAGTTTATTTTTTCCTCCTTTATAATAATTGATGAAGCACGAAATCTGCTACCAGTAGGCTCGCGGGGTCGCGAGGAGGGCCGGAGGCTTTGGAGTCCACGACGCGCGCTCTACGTCAAATACCTGCAAAAGTGGAGGGGAGTCGGCGACTCAGATGTGGGAGTCGGCGACTCGGGCTCCTTAGTTCTCTGGTTGGGTGCGTGTCAAGTGGGAATGACCTGGGAGTAGAGGACCCCCAAGGACCCCTTTTATAGGGTCCTGGGGGACGTTTCCCCATTCATTAACGTGGGGCCCACTCCATTATGGCGCCCAATTAAGGGTGCCATAATAACGTGGGCCCTCCCAAGTAACGGCTGGGAATCGGCGACTCAGGTATGGGAGTCGTCGATTCAGAGGTGTGGTCGCCGACTCCCCATGAGCCAAGTTGGCAGTCTACCAGAACTGACCACGAGGCCTAGAGTCGGCGATTCACCCCTGGAGTCGGCGACTTGGTAGTCCCAGTCGGCGATTCCCAAGTGTTGCCTTGAGTACTTGACGTAGACACTTCCTCCGCATTTGTGGAACTCTCCGGGGGTCCGGCATAAAACGATGGAACCCTAATCCTTGTTGAAGGGCGTTACTGGGAGTGACTGACGTGATCAGGCATGTCTCACCAGTACTCCCCCCTAAAGAGAGCACAAGAAACACGCGTGTACCGCCAATAATGATTATGTATAAAAGACGAATAATTCACTATGCACTCATCACATGACTCAATAAAGAACATGGATTTCTTTATTCTTCAGATTGCTATTAGTGATAATGAGAACATGGAGACTGCTGACAACTAAATGATTAATATAGGCATCACAGACGAGGAAAAGAATTTCCTGAACTTACAAAGGAACCTGCTTGATTCCCCAATATGATTTGAGAGCTTGGAGGTAAAGGAAGATACATTCATGTGCATTCGCCAAAGAAACATATATGTATGGGAATGGAAATATGGTAAACCTTTCTGAGAAATGGTTTATGACCTAGTAAGAACAGATAGAAATTCATCAAGTATATTCATGCATACTATGCGGCGAGCTATAGTTTGAGACAGTTGTGTTAAGCTGGGTAACTGGATAAATGGTCACTTATTTTTTTCCTGCAACGTTTCCAAGATAACATAGCAGAGAATGTTGTGTAAGCTAGGTAATTAGATCGATAATGACGAACACAACATGATATTTCAAATGCTACTGATTGAAATCAGATTCCTCAGGAAGACTGACTGACTATATGGGGATTGGGAACTAGACTGGATGGCCTTGGAAGTCTTCATATGGTATATATGAAGGGAGATATGCAATAGGATGCACTGGGAACCTTCTTTTGATGCCAACTAGCCATTCAATCTGGCTTAGAATGATTTTCTTGTTGTTTTCAATCCAACCAAGTACAAAGAATATGTATTTTAACCTAGGGATTTAGTGGCTCCTGGTTACAGATGGTAGTTAGATCCTTCTCACTAATATGAGTATGCAGTGTACACATAGTGTAGATGTAAATTAAGGGTGAGGTATAGCACTCTTCACTATGTGTAGAGGATATTGTATATACCATTTACTGTCTTTTTTATTATTAAAATGAAAAATTTACCCTTTGTAATAAAAATTATGTATAATTTAATTCTTAAAGATAAATTTTTTTCAGTTTTTTCCCTTCCATTTTCTGCAGGCACTTTTTCCAATATCATCTCTATTTTCAACAAGTATGAAATTTCCTGTGAAAAATGTAAATATCCTTGACCATTACCAGTTTACACCTCAGCTATCCCTTATTGAAACAGTGAAATCCTCAAAGACAGGATCCCGAAAAGTTCACCTAGAACTTTATCTAGGGTAAGTAAAAACGACGATGATTATCAAGGATTGATCAATTTCAAAACCTAGTTTTTTTATTTATTTTACATGTTTTACCACCTGGTTCCTTTTCAGGTCATTAAAGGAGGTATGGGTAGCAGTTTTGAATATTACTGGTCCATTGTCGAACTGGTCTTTTGCCAATAGTACACTTCCAGGTGATCTAAGATAATCATCTCCATTTCCATTCTGATACCAACATTTGAATTTATCATTAATATCAAGTTCTTAATTACTTCCAAACTGCCGACAGCTCCTGAAACAATAGATGACGGCCCACCGTCATATATTTGCAGACTCAGTGGTAATAGTCATGAGAACTGGAACTTTTGGTTAGAGGTAAACTCCTTTGATGGTTTGACCTATCCTCAAAAAAGCACTGCTTAATTACACGCCTTACACACTCAGATAAATTGATAATTCTATATATTTATTGATTGCACAGGCTAATCATTCAAATGCATTGCAAATCGATGTTGCTGTAATTGACCAGTATTTAACTGATGACACAAAAAACCTAAAGAGTCTATTCCCAAGATGGGCAGATGTTATTGCATATACAAGTTTTCTCTCAAGCTATTATTTTTAGCTAAAATTAGATTTCTGTAGTGCCAAAAATCATTCTAAACTAAAAACTATTTATTAAGATTATAAAATATATCTCATTTATTTTTCTATTTCACTATTCTGTAGTGCCAAAATGATTCTTGAAAAAATATGAAAGACTTTTTTTATAATCAAAGCTTCAATTTCTTTCATATGATCAGCAATTTTAGTTTTGAAATCACCAGACCCTAGCCATAGTACATTAGTATTTATGCCAAGTGAGATGAATGTGGCTTGCAGGTTGGAGTTGACCTATTTGAAATGAGGTTGATTTTTTGTTAAGCTTTTATTTATTTATTAATTATTGATCTTAGTAAACTAATATAATTTAGTGACTTCATCATTTCCTATTTAAACTTCATGTATGAATGAAGTTTATTTAATTATATGTTGATTAAACTTTATATTTCATAAATTCATTATTTAATTTCATATTTCCCATCTATTTTTTATTTTTCTATATAACCCTTTTTTATCAGAAGAAGGTAAGAAATTTATTCTAGAAAGGTAAAATTCTGATTTTTTAAAATAATTAAATTTCATTAAAAGAAAGGCAACGAGACAAAGATTTACCTCATTGTTGTTTTTCAGAGCCATAAGACATTTATCTTGTTCAGAGTCATAAGACATTTATCTTGTTCAGAGTCGTAGTCACTCTCCGTCCATTGTGCCTGATGTGTTTCTTCTTTAAATTTTAGCAAAGGACAATTGGGCTTGATGTGACCTGTTTTGTTGCATTTGTAGCAGATGATTCTGTCTTTGCTCGATGACTCTTTCTCAGATGAGCTCCTCTTTGGACAACTTTGTACTCAGATCTAGACTTTCTTTCAGATCTATGATTGTGACCTTTTAATTCTCTCTTTTTCATAATGAAGTACCGGATTTTATTTGTAATCATGACCAGTTCATCATCTGAGTACTCACTATCTGAGTGGCTTCTGAGAGCGATATCCATTTTCTTTTCTGATTTCTCTTTCGACAAGGATCTTTTATTTTCATATGCCATAAGATTTCCACACATATTTACTATTGTGAGAGTGTTGATGATATTTCTCTTGGAGTAATATTTATCTGACATTTACTATTAAGACCCATAATTTTTTCCGGAATATTACATTCTTTCCCCCTAAAAACAAGAATTTTGTCCTCGAAATATTATAATTAATCGACGTACCAAAAAGAACTGGAAATTTTTCCGCATCTTTTTCTCATCCTCCCATGTTGCTTCTTCTGGTCCATGGTGTTCCCACTGGACCTTCACTATTTTTACTGTTCTTCCCCGCAACTGTCTTTCTCTAGTTTCCAGGATCTTAGTGGGTCCCCTCTTCGAAAGAATGTAATATTCCGGAAAAAATTAGGGGTCTTAATAGTAAAAGAAAACCCTAATTACAGGAGCAGAATTGGGAAATTTTAGCTAAAATAGGACAGAACTAGAGCAACTCAGCCTAACCGATTGGGTTAAGGTCAATTAGGCTAGGCCTAATTAAATTTAATAAGTAATTAGGTTAGTCAAGTATGGGCGAGGCCTAAGTGGGGCTGAACTTAAGTAAATAAAATCTAGTGGACCTATTCGAATTGGGCTGAATCTAAATGGTTTAATTAAATAAGAAAATAAATAAGATTTCAGCGTAAGGGTAAATTAGTCAATTAGATTAAGAAAACGTTTTTTTTTTAAATATAAGGGCAATAAAGTCAAAAGAATATTCTTAAGGAAGGAAACATTTTTAAAATAGGGGCAAATGGGTCAAAAGAATCAATTAAAGAGGATATTCTTAATTGATTGGGGAAAATATAAAGGAAAGATTTAGACGAAATTGAGGAGGGAGTTAAATCTTTAAATAAGAGGAATTAAAAATAGAAAAGGGGGGACGAAAATTTGAAGGAAGAGGAAGGACTCAACTAGGACTTGCAAGTGTTAGAAGAAAAACTAAGAGGAGATCAAGGTACGCGGATATATTCAATCCTTCTACTAGAATAATTTTAGTATGAAGTATTGTTATTAAAAATGAAATGAAATTATGTAAGGATATGAATGATTTTTGGTTTACGGATTGTATCTCCATTGGAGGATTTGAGGCTTGTTTTCGTACAACAAAGTTGTTGTTCGATTGTTTTTTTTTGGTTCAAGGGAAGTTCAAGTTTTCTTCTTTTCTTTCTTCGGTTTGTTTTCTGTTTTTATATTTTATATTTTCTGTTTTCTGTTTTTCCTGTTCCTGTTTTTCTTTTTTTCCTTCTTCTGATTTTCTGATTTTGTCTTCTGATTTTCTGCCTGATATTTCAGTATCATTGCTAGATAATCTCTGGAGTTTTGGTTTCTGATTTTTGTTCTTTAAATTAATTTACTGGACAGCAAAAAAATCCTTATGAACACGGGACTATAATCGTGGATTGGACTCCACAAGGTCTCCAAGTTCAGGATTTGCGCTGCCCTAGGGCTAGAAGCTCACGTTTAAGCCTTAGACACCCAAATGAGACACCCACATGGTTGATTTTAATCAATAAAATCAAGAGAAGGGTCTAAATAATTGGGTTGGTTGTTGAGGTTAAGCCTCAACTCTATAGACCTACCGCCTATTCCAGGGTAGTGGTCGAGTAAATTTAAAGGTTTGTGTTTCGTTTTCAAAGTTTGAGTTAACGAACGAGAGGTAAATTAAACTAAAACCTAGTCGATTTAAAAGTTCGATTTTTACTAATGCAAACCGTTTCATTACTCGAGGATTTAAATGACATTTCGGGTTTTATTTCAACGTTATGTTTTCTTTGGATCTAATAACGAAAAGTGTAAAAGGGAAATCAACGAGACCTAAGGAACTCTAACCTTAAAATTTAGGAATGGACAACGAAAGGGGCGGGTCGAGCTAGTTCTTGGAATGGTACTCGACCCGAACTATTCCCATCCACCATCGGGTTAAATCCTAAAGGAACCCAAACCTTGAAGTTAAGGATTTAGAGGTGAACGACGAAAGGAGAAGATCAAGCAAGTCCCCGGGGTGACACTCAATCTAACCTCCTCTCTATTCACCGAAGATCCACCAAGGTTACGGACCAAGATTTGGATTGAGTGGAACACTCAATCTCTCCTCACTCATGCCCAATCATACGAATTTACGGATCCTTAGGGATTTAACGACACATGAAATGAACGGAACTTAACGGGCCTGACGATGCTACATGACCCGACAGGGTTTGACGGCATAGCGAGGGTTTGCTCGATGACCCATGTAAAGGAAAAAATGGGGTTCATAAGAACCTTTATCGGTAACCAAGGAGGGCTAATATGCCCTAAAGAAATTCATGAACTATAAGATTGATTATATATTCACGTACTAAGTTTTTGAAACTTACCCATGTAAATGACAATTTTATTGCAGAATAAGGGACGGCTTGGAATGGACTGGACAGAGGGTTTCACACATGAATGAGATCCTAGGTGATAGTACAGGGTCCGACACACAGACCATAGTACTAAAAGACGTATCCCAAAGTATCTAATACGCAGAGGAGGGGGGAGTACTGGTGATACAGTATCCCGAACACGGTCATAACCTACCAGCAACTAGAAGTCCGGATAGCCTAAGATGAGTTGAGGTATCTATTCTAGGGTTATGGAGGTCCCAGGTCGAATCCTAGGAAGATCGACTTTCCTGAGGATCGACTTCCCTGGGATCGACTTTTGAGTAAAGTCGATCACCAGGAAAAGTCGACCCCCAGAAAGTCGATCTCTGGAAAGTCGACCCCTGGACCCAATCTGATCAGTTAGGCAGTTAGGCGGTTACTGCCCAAATGACCAGATTGACCCCATAAAAACCCCTATAAATAGAGGGCACCCCTCACTCATTAAAGGCAGGTCATTTGGAGAAGAAGAATTCCTAGCGAAGCAGAGCTCTGCACACTTGAGTTCCGGTCCGGTTTCCCGCGGAGTTCCCCGCTTGGCGCTTACTTGCGCGTCTTGGAGTACTGGTCGGGTTTCACCCCCATCAGTTGGCGCCGTCTGTGATTCAAAGATACTCACGACAAAAGCTCCTCGACTTTTTCGAAAAAAGGGATCGACTTTTTTCCAAGTCGCCAGCTAGGAAGTTTTGCGAGGAAATCAGCCAGCAAGGGATCGACATTTCAGGAGATCGACTTTTTCTTCCAAAGAAAAGTCGACCCCTCAAGGAGCTAGGCTTTCAGACATCGACTTCCAAGGAATCCTCCAAGTGCACTAGGAATCGACTTTTTGAAGATCGACTTTTCCCTCCAAGCAAAAGTCGAACACTCCTTCTAAGAAAAGTCGAACACTCCAGGATGGTGGTAACTCGAAGCACTTCCCAAGGAGGAGGAGCAAATTCTCAGGAGGCGCCAGAGCAACAACCTGGCAATTCAAAAACTAAAAGGCCAGTGGGTCGACCACCTAAGGCCAATAAAAACAAAAGGACTCCCACAGGACCTGAGACTGAACCCGAAGGTGAACCTGAGCAATCTCCCCAAGCGTCAGCAGGAGGGGAAAATCAGAACATCACAGTTCAGGCGATAGCATCCGACTCCTTGCTGAAAAGGAGAAACCTTCGGAAGAACAACCTCAGATGGGGGGATCCACAAGCAGCAAGGGACCAAGGGCTGCTACATCAGAATCCACTCATGGGTTCATAAAAGTGCCCATAGAAGAGCTGGAGAAAATGAAGGATACCATAGCAAAAATGAGCGAAAAGATAAAGGATATTGAAAAGTCTAAAGCATCAATATACCATTCAAAAGCTCAAACCTCAAAGCAGGTCAAGTCATAGGGCAGCACACTCAAGTGCGCCACTATTTCACAAACCACCTCGCAAACCAGAGGAACAACCCAAACCTTTTTTCCGAAAAAAGTACGGGGGACACAGAAGAAGGAGGCGAGGTCCCAAACTGGCTGGTAGGCATGGATGCTTTGCACAAATCTCTAATGGTAAAACCAGCACCTCTGAAGTTCAGGCTACCCAGGCTCCAGGTTTATGATGGAAAGATGGACCCAGCGGACCATATAAACATGTTCGTAGGGGCAATGCAGTGGGCTACATCAAGGGATGACATTCTCTGTAGAGCATTCCCAGGAACATTAAAAGGACCCACATACAGATGGTTCGTCGAACTTCAGCCAGGGAGCATAACGAATTTCGAGGACTTGAAAAAGAAGTTCGTCGCCCAACATTGTGGAAACACAAGGGTTAGAAAGGGCACAGAATCACTGTTCGCAATTAAGCAGAATGGAGATACGCTCCGGAATTATACAACTAAATTCACGGAAGCCATGCAGAAAATCTCCGATCTGAACACAACAATCGCAATATGCGCATATTCGAAAGGGCTAGACATGAACACGCCGTTAGCAATAAAGCTAAACGTAAGTAATGTAAAATGCATGGAGGACCTGCTGACAAAGGCCCAAAAATACATAAACTCTGAGGAGTATGAGAAAGAAAAAGAGAAAGGTGCCATGAGCAACAAAAAAGCATATGAAGCACCAAAGAGAAAATTCCAAAAATTCAAAAAAGGAGAATCATCCTGGAGACCAAAACACGACGGAAAGGTCTACCAAACATCTGAGGAGTTCGGGAAATCAAGATATCCAAAGTACAAAGACTTGGGATTTACGGTTTTCAGCACTCCAAAAGAGGAAATCTATAATAAAGAAAAAGGAAGAATAAGGTTTCCTCAACCAGAAGAGTTGAACCCTGCAACGAAAGAGGCTCGAACAAGGAGGAACAGGTATTGCAAGTTCCACAAAGATTACGGGCACAACACGGAAAACTGCAGGGAGCTGAGCACCTTCCTAGATACACAAGTAAAGGAAGGAAAGCTAAGGCAATATATAAATAAAGTAGAAAGGGGGCGACAAGGCTGCAAGGACCCAAAGAACAAGGGTAAGCGCCAACGCTCAAGGAGTCCAGATTCAGACACTGACCACAAAAGAAGAGTAATTAACTTAATCTTCGGTGGAGGATCGGTAGGAGAAAGCAGAAGTTACTCGCGCAAAGTAATGCAGACAACAGCGGTACCAAAATCTAAAAAGAGATCGTACCCAAGCGAGGAAATAAGCTTCTCTGAGGAAGATCTGGACAACGTGGTCAGCCCGCACGAGGATCCACTAGTAATACAAGTGGATATAGGGGATGACTTAAGTCTGAACAAAGTAATGGTGGACAACGGCAGCTCGGTAGATATATTATACCTAGCGGCGTTCGAAAAAATGGGTTACAAAGTGGATCAGTTAACCCCGGCCAAGGAAGCCATCTATGGGTTTACAAACACAAAGGCCCCAGTAGTAGGAGCCATCGATCTACAGATATCCCTGGGAAAAAGGAACGGGAGAGTATCACGCACAGCACATTTCACTTCATTGTGGTCAACATAGACTCTCCGTTCAATGGGATCTTGGGCAGACCAAGCATTCACGGTTTCATCATCTTACCATCAATGCTTCAGGTACCCAGGAAAGGATGGCAGAATGGCAACAGTTTTTGGAGCACAGAAAGACTCCAGAAATTCATACAGGAAGGCAACTAAAATAGCTAAACCTGTAACCCTATACATTCAAGAAAGAGAGGAGGAAGAAGACACAACCTCATCTAATTAAGTTGAGGAAGTCAAACTCTCAAAAGGAGGAGTCCTGATGGGGACATCTTTATCCTCCGAGTTAAAAAATTCACTACTGCAGCTATTAGAAACTCATGTGCACACGTTCGTATGGGAAGGGGAGGCACCCTCACAGGTACAACGTACTATAACATGCCATGAGCTCAACATAGACAGCAGCTTTACTCCTATACGGCAGAAGCGGAGAATACTCGCAGCTGAAAGAAAGGAGGCAGCACAGGCTGAAATTGATAAGTTAATCAAAGCTGGGCACATCCGGGAAGTCAAATATCCAAAGTGGTTAGCAAACCCAGTTATGGTCAAAAAATCTAACGGAAAGTGGAGGATGTGTGTAGACTTCACAGATCTCAACAAAGCATGTCCAAAAGACAGCTACCCACTCCCATCCATCGACAGATTAGTGGATGCAGCATCAGGAAATGAGTTACTATCCATGATGGATGCACATTCAGGGTATAATCAGATCTTGAAAGAAGATGATGAGGAGGCCACATCATTCATCACAGAATGGGGGACATATTGCTACAAAGTCATGCCTTTTGGCCTACGAAATGCAGGAGCAACCTTCCAAAGGCTAATGGACAAGGTATTCAAAAAGCAGGAAGGAAGAAATGTCCTGGCATATGTAGATGACATTCTGGTGAAATCCAAAAAAGCAGATGAACACCCAAATGATCTGAAAGAAACCCTTGAAACTCTGCGGAATTATGGGATGAGGTTAAACCCTGCCAAATGCAGCTTCGGAGTACAAGAAGGAAAGTTTCTTGGATTCTATGTAGGGCAGAAAGGGATAAAGCCAAACCCAGATAAAATAGCAGCGATACTGGAAACAGCACCACCTCGAACAATAAAGGAGGTACAAAAGCTGAATGGAAAAATCAATGCCTTAAGTCGATTTATTTCCAAAACAGCAGAAAAATGCAAACCCTTTTTCCAGCTACTAAAAACTAGTCAAAAAGGGGCAATAACATGGACTACAGAGTGTGACGAGGCTTTCAACAGCTCAAGGCACATCTGGCTTCTCTACCACACCTAACTTCGCCAAAAGTTGGGGAGGAATTATACGTCTACGTAGCAGCTTCAGAAGAGGCTATCAGTGCAGTTCTAATATGTCAAAGGGACAGTGAACAGATCCCGATATATTATCACTCAAAAAGGCTACAAGGGGCAGAAACAAGATATCCTCCAGTGGAAAAGATAGTCCTGGCAGTAGTACATGCAGCACGCAGATTCAGAGCATACTTCCTGGCTCATACAATCAAAGTCTTAACAGAACATCTGCTGCGCAGAATCCTCCACAGGCCAGATACTTCCGGAAGATTAACGAAGTGGGCACTGGAGTTAAGCGAGTTCGATGTAGATTTTGTTCCTGCCACAGCCATTAAAGGGCAAGCAGTTGCAGACTTTATTGTAGACATGACCCAGGAAAGCAAAGAAAAACCTTGGGTAGTAGAGGTTGATGGCTCAAGCTGCAGTACAAGTGCAGGGGTGGGAATAAAGATAATCACTCCAGACCAACGAATATATGAACATTCCATCAGATTACAGTTCTCAGCTACGAATAATATAGCAGAATACGAAGCTGTGATCCAAGGAATGAAAATCCTCAGAAGGTTAGGAGCCTGTTCGGTAATTATTAGAACAGATTCTCAATTAGTGGCTCAACAATTCACAGGAGAGTTCACTGTCAAAGAACCTCTAATTGTACAGTACGCAGCCACACTGGAAAAAATTAAAGAACAATTTACTAAGGTTGAAGTAAAACAGATACCAAGGAGTCAAAATAACTCAGCTGATGCCCTAGCAAAGCTAGCTTCTGCTTTCGAGGGGGGGCAGAGAGAGATACTAGTTGACTCAGCATCTACACCTTCTTGTAACTTAGTCACGATCCAGGCAGAAGACTGGAGGAAGCCCTTGATAGAATACTTCGAGGGACAGAAACTTCCTGAAAATAAAAATGAAAGACGCAAGTTACAAACACGCGTTTCAAGATTCTGCCTAATCGGTGATATTCTGTATAAGAAATCCTACGACGGACCTCTAATGAAATGTGTCTCAACAGAAGAAGGACAATTCATTGTAGAGGAGATTCATCAAGGAGTATACGGAATACATCAAGGGGGAAGATCTTTGGCCCAAAGAATAATAAGGCAAGGATACTTCTGGCCCACACTGAAAAAAGATGCAGTCCTATTTGCAAGAAAATGCAAGGCCTGTCAAATACACAAGAACATACAGAGAAACCCCGCAACTCAGCTAACAGGGGTAGAAAGCCCCATCCCCTTTGCAATGTGGGGATTAGATATTGTGGGGCCATTTCCAGTATCAACAGGCCAAGCTAAATTTATATTTGTGGCTGTCGATTACTTTACTAAATGGGTCGAGGCATTGGCTGTACCCAAGATAACTCAAGGAGCAGCAACGAAATTTGTCTTCAAGTGCATAATGTGCAGATTTGGTGTTCCAATGCATATAGTGACAGATAACGGTACACAGTTTACCGGTGGGGAGTTTACGAGATTGTGCGAGAACATGGGCACTAGAATCCATTTTTCATCGGTGTACAGACCACAGGGTAATGGGCAAGTAGAAGTCACAAACAGAGCCATCGTTCAGGGACTGAAGAAAAAAGTCGAACAGGCCAAAGGTTCGTGGGCAGATCTACTACCAGAGATCCTGTGGGCGTATAGAACCACTGAAAAGACACCCACCGGAGAAACCCCGTTCTCACTAGCATACGGAATGGAAGCACTAATCCCAACAGAGCTAAGCATTCCAACAGTCAGAGTGTTATCCTATGACATGGAAGAAAACATGAGATCATGTGCGATAACTCTAGACTTAGTGGATGAGCTTAGGGATAATGCACAGGCAAAGAATGCAGCTTACAAACAAAGTATCGCTAGATATCACGACAAGAATGTCAAGGGTAAAGCGATAAGAAAAGGAAGCCTAGTATGGAGAAGAGCAAGTGTCGGTAGAAAAGACTGCTCTAAAGGCAAACTAGGCGCAAATTGGGAAGGACCATATGTGGTGGAGGAAGAACTCCGACCAGGCACGTACAAGTTAAAGCGGGAAGATGGAACAGGCATCCCTAATACTTGGCACGCAGATAACCTACAGTTGTACTTTTAAACAATTAAGTAGGGTTATACTCTTGTAATAGTTTGAACTATGTAACTAATACGTTATTTAGTTAACTATCAGAACACTCAGAAAACATTCCATATATTGATTTGAAAAGAATTACAAAGGAATGTAAATTACAACAGTTAAAAGAATAAGATAGAGGATTTAATCTGTTTTAGAAGGGGGGGTGTATTCTTAGTCTATTTTAGGAGGAGGGGATGCATCCTTAGGACCCTTTGCATCGTTGTTATCTTGATCTTCAACGGAGAAATCCTCTTCTTCGTTCTCTTCATTCGCAGCATCCTCTTCTTCCGCAAGCGCCCGATCTCGAACTTCAGTGGCTTCCTTGGGGTACTTGCGGGCCCAGTCATGGACATCTGCAGCCTCGAAACCAGGGCAAACATGAGGACCCAGGTCAACCAAGTCATTATAATCTCGCACGTTGACAAGATAGTCAGCTTGGAGTGTCTCCAGATGGTTGACCACACGTTGAAGCTCTTCAGTTGCAAGTCGAGCTTCCTCAGTTGCACGTTGAGCTTCCACAACTGCACGGTTGACCACTTCAGTCTTTGCCTGGTCCGCTTCTTCCAGTCGCATTATTGTTTTCTTGTATTCATCCTGCGACTCCAGCAGTTTCTTGTTCTCCTCATGGCTCTCACCCAGTCGGTCGGAAAATATGGCATTCTGTGTCCGAAAGGTGTTAAGATTCTCCTCAACATTCTCGCGCTGAAGGTCAAGATCAGCGATCATCGACTCTTTAATGATGACCTTGGCACGTTCAGCTGCGAGTTCCAACCTTGCAGCCCCCAACTCTCCCCTAACTTGGGAGAGTTCCTGCTCCTTTTCCCTCAGAGAACTCCTTTGAGCGGCCCAATCCGCAGACAACTTCTTATTGGTTTCAGAGAGAGTTGAAGCGTCTGTAATTTTCTGTGCGACCTCACCTTCCAGATCTCGGCATCGGCGCTTCGCTCTCTTCAACTCGTCTTCTGTAGACTGAGAGTCACGAAGACGAGACAGGGAAGAGATACGGCCCTGGAACAGATGGTTGAGCTGCAAAAAGAAAGAATGGGTAAGGACACGCTCATAAAAATAACTAAGAAATAAAGAACACTCACGTTGCTCAGGTTTTGTCCTATTTCTTCGACAACCCGGTCCATCGGATACCCAGAGATGGCCCGCAGTGTGGTTCGGGTGGCATCCGTGTCAGGGGTCACGAGAAATTTGGACCCGTAGTTCCGGGGGTGCGAACCTTGATACCCCGGCAGTTGTGTCTCCCGGGTGGAAGAATACTTGAAACGGCCCCGGGAGGACTCTCCAGGATAATAAGCCTTCTTGCGAAGAGGACTTCGTCGCCTGGGGGAGTATATCCTCTTCCTTGGAGGAGATGAGTCGGTCCTAGGGGGAGGAGTTCGTTCTTTTCTTCTTCTCCTCTCAGAGATCTCTTTCTCGGTAGTTTTCTCAGTCCGCTCAGACTGAGCCTCTTTCTCCGTTGTTTTCTCCGTCGCTTTCTCTCGCTCTTCTTCTGACGGAGTACGGAAGAAGTGAGAGAGCCTCGAACCAGCAGGAGACTGCCCAGGAGTAGTGTCTTTAGGTACCTCTGGAGGTACCTCCCTGTCCTCAGCTCGTTGGACCTCGTCAGGAGGAGTAGGGGACTTCGACATAGTATAAGCGTTCTCCAGAGCACGCTGCCTCAGATGATCAGCATCAGAGGGCTTGGAGGCAGCTGCGTAAACCTTGGAGCCCGTTTCGTTTTGCCCAACGCGTTCAGGGACACCTCCAGGGTTGTGCATATAAAAATCTGCAAAGAATAAAAACAGAGTTAGAAAATATATATGTATATATAAAACATAAAAAGAAAAACAGGCAAAGGAAGACCTTGTCGGTTAAAAGTATCTTCAATCGCGTGACCGACAGGCACAGCGATAGGATGCAAAAAGGCCAGCTTTTGCACGGAAGCTCCCTCATCCTCAGTCAGATCAGGACGAGGAATGGGTTTACGGCAACTAGTGGATGCAGGAAGAAGTCTGCTACCGGGGCATAACCTGCAATCCACAAAAATGAACTCACTCTTGCTCCGTCTGGTCGGAGGATCTTTCAAGAGGGCAGAGTGAGTAATAGAGGTTGCACGGCTGGCACATGCAATAAAAGGGCTGCCCTTCTTCGGATTTTGGAATGTGAAGAAGTGGAAGAACAGCCGAGCAGTGGGGACTATGCCAGCATCCCTAAGGATATTTATGAATCCCCGGACATAGAAGAAGAAGGCAGCACCCATCTGAGATATACATAATCCAGAATACAAAAGTATTTCACTAACTAAGGAAGGAATCGGAAGGATTGGAAAGTTAGTGAAATAAATACGGTGAAGTGCCAGCATGAAATAGGGAGGCACGTCACCAGTATTCTCAGAGGGGTACGCCCAGTACACTCTCTCTCTAAGCTCCAACCCCCTCAGAATTCTTTGGGCGACATCCAGGGAAAGGGTGTTGGAGCAGCTACCCGCATTGGAGGAAAGGGGGTAGCCTGGAATATCAGTCAGAGAGACTGCACAGAAGGAACCATATCCAGTCCCATACTCACCCCGGTCAAGGATAGGGACGACGTGGAAACCGTTACGAACAAGAACGGACCACTGACGCCAAGAACCATCGATCTCCCGATAGAAGGATGGGGCGTGCTTCTCTTCAAGGGGAGAAGGAAAGGGGTATTTGTCCCTCGTCTCAGAGGGGTAACCCATAGGAGAATTCTCAATAACATGAATGTTCTGACTACAGACTTCGGGAGGAAGATAAGCAGAACTGTCTGTAGTCACAGATAAAACCTCCGAAGTAGGAGTCTCCTCAGGAATGGAAGTCAAAATGATAGTAGGAGGAGGAGTCCTGACAACGGAGGGAGGGGTTCCTCCAATATCTACATCCTCCGAGGAAGAAGAGTAGTAGGAGGAGGAACCCGAGCTTCCCGAGCTAGAGGTAGAAGACCCCGAGCTGGAACGTATGGGGGAAGAGTGGGGAGCACCTACAAACAAAAAAGAAACAAATAAAGAGTAAGTTACGAAATAAATAATAAATAAGTAACTTACTAGGAGGTACGGGCTTGCGCGTACGATGAGAAAGAGTCTTTCTCTTACTTCCAATAGGCCAGGAAGGAGAGGCTCTAGGCTCCGGTACGACAGGAGCGGCCTGAACAGACTCCGGTTCAGCAGAAGGATTCTGAACCTCGATTTCAGGGACCTGAGGAGCATCTTTCTGCGAGTTTTTGTCAGAAGACATTATATAACCTGCACGAAGAACAAAGCAGTCAGGCCAAGTTAAGGCAAAAGTCGATCCCAAGAAAAGTCAACTTGGACTTAAGGGAATCGAACTTGCAATATAAGGGAAGTCGATCTCAGAAGTCGATCCCAGAAAAGTCGGCTCTCAGGAGACAAAGTCTCAAGAAGTCGATCACAGGAAAGTCGACTGTCAGGAAGTCGATCCCAGTAAAAGGGGATCCAACTTTGAAAAGTCGATGACAAGGCGTCAAAACTCACAAAGTTGGACCACAGTCCAATGGGGAACAACTTCGAAAGGGACCGACCTTCAGAAAAGTCGGACCCTAAGGAAGTCGAACCCAGTGCAGCCTCAGTAGAGCCCGACAACAAAAGTCGGACCCCAGAAAGCTGCACCTCCAAGGCTCAAGTCGAAGCCTTACGCGCGCTGGAAGTCGAAGCGGAGAAGTGGATGTCGAAGCGAAATGTCGAAGTGAAGAAGCCTGAAAGTCGATGCGAGAAAGTCGATCAGTCGGAGCGAAGAAAACGAGTGAGAAACAAATGAACTCCCTCCGCTATTTATAGGGGAAAGTCGAAGACGAACCGTCGCGGGCACTGTTCATCCCACGGGTCCGGCAGGCCCACGACGGCCCAGTCCGTAAAAAACCCTAAAACCCAACTAGATGGCATCGACATTTCAGGAAGATTCATTGACATTTCAGACAAAGCATCGACATTCAGCAGAAAATGAAGTCGACATTCCCAGAAAAAGGGGATAGGCGTCGACATTTACCAAGGAATTCGAAACCTTCAAAAGAGAAGGCCAGGATCGACATTCCGTAGGAAAGCATGTTCGACATTCCCAGGAAAAAGGGGATAGGCGTCGACATTTACCAAGGAATTCGAAACCTTCAAAAGAGAAGGCCAGGATCGACATTCCGTAGGAAAGCATATTCGACATTCCCAGGA
>LFYR01001278.1:84701-107454 GCA_001185155.1 Zostera marina
AAAGGCGAGCAAAAGGAGGGGGCAAGTATTCAAGTAATAGTCCTCACCCACGGATGAACGTGGGTAGACGAGGAAGCACACTCAACCCCTATCGCAGAAAGGCGGACAAAAGAAGGGGGTCGGGTACTCTCAAAACCCGCCACAGGGAAGAGAACCCAAACGGTGCTCAAGGACAGCTCAGGCAAGGCGTCAAGGTGGGCAAGCAGGGTTCCGCGGGAGAATCGGGCCGGACAGGTGTGCAAGGAGTAGGCTTTGGCTAGGACAAACCGGACAATAGTTGGCAAAAGCGCGTGACAACCTCCGTGGAAGCTTAGATACAACCTCGCAGGCGTGGAAGGGGGGGAGTACTGGTGAGAGAGGATCTTACATCCAGAGACATCACCAGAAATCCACATCCCAGCACGCAAAGAGGGGGGGAATACTGATAGTACAGGGTCCGACACGCAGACCATAGTACTAAAAGACGTATCCCAAAGTATCTAGTACGCAGAGGAGGGGGGAGTACTGGTGATACAGTATCCCGAACACGGTCACAACCTACCAGCAACTAGAAGTCCGGATAGCCTAAGATGAGTTGAGGTATCTATTCTAGGGTTGGGGAGGTCCCAGGTCGAATCCTAGGAAGATCGACTTTCCTGAGGATCGACTTCCCTGGGATCGACTTTTGAGTAAAGTCGATCACCAGGAAAAGTCGACCCCCAGAAAGTCGATCTCTGGAAAGTCGACCCCTGGACCCAATCTGATCAGTTGGGCAGTTAGGCGGTTACTGCCCAAATGACCAGATTGCCCCCATAAGAACCCCTATAAATAGAGGGCACCCCCCACTCATTAAAGGCAAGTCATTTTGGAGAAAAAGAATTCCTAGCGAAGCAGAGCTTTGCACACTTGAGTTCCGGTCCGGTTTCCCGCGGAGTTCCCCGCTTGGCACTTGCTTGCGCGTCTTGGAGTATTGGTCGGGTTTCACCCCCATCAGGGAGAATCACAGGGATAGACCAAACTAAAGGGAAACTATCCCCAAAATGGGAAGGACCTTATGTAGAAGTTGAAGAAGTCCGCCCGGGAATCTACAAGTTAGCGTTCGATGATGGTCAAAAAATAGAAAGAACTTGGCACTCGGACAATCTATCAAGATATTTTCAACAATCAAACATTGTACATAACGAACAAAAAGCCTTAGGGCAATTTTATTTCAATGCAAAATCTTTATTATTATTTTTAAAGTAAGGCCACCCGCCACAAAATGCCGTAGGGCAATAGGGTCAAAAGACCAAATGAGACCACCCGCCAAAATAAAAAATGCCGTAGGGCAATTAGGTCAAAAGATCAAGTGAGGCCACCGGCCAAAATAAAAAATGCCATAGAGCAATAAGGTCAAATGACCAAGCAAGGCCACTCCCCAAAAATAAAAAATGCCGTAGGGCAATTAGGTCAAAAGATCAAGTGATGCCACTAGCCAAAATAAAAAATACCTTAGAGCAATAAGGTCAAAAGACCAAGCAAGGCCACCCGCCAAAAATAAAAAATGCCGTAGGGCAATAAGGTCGAAACAACAAATGAGGCCACTCGCCAAAATAAAAATGCCGTAGGGCAATTAGGCCAAAAGACCAAGCGAGGCCACCAACCAAAAAAATGCCGTAGGGCAATAAGGTCGAAAGACCAAAAGCAAGGCCACCCGCTAAAAAATGCCATAGGGCAATCGTGCCGATCAAAGGCAATCCACCCATCAGACGTCGGAAATGAAAGCAACTACGCGACACAAAAGGCCGTAGGGAAAAAGGACGAGGAAACAAGCAATAATGCATCAGAAGGCAAGCCGTAAGGTAAAGAAAGCACAAGCTAGGACGAACGGACAAGTCTTAAAGCAAACAAAAGTAAAAATAACAGGAAATAGTCAAGCACAAAGCGTGGGAACAAAGCCCAAAATGAAAAGTAAGTTACAAATTTTTTTTTCCATTTATTTATCATCTTCATCACCCCTAAGGTCTTGAAGAGTCTTCGGCCAAGGGGGGTGCTCCTCAGGGATCCTGTGCGCTTGCCATTGCTCCCACATGTGAGGATTCACAAGTACAACAACAGACTCATACTCGAGACTCCGATGGTTCACCATGTCCCGCTTGTGAACCATACCTTCAATAAAGTTCTTAAAACGAGCACGTTTGTTCTGATCAGTAACAGACTTGGCACGTTCTGCAAATTTCAGCCTCGCACTTTCGGCATCTTTTTCTATTGATACGGTCCGGGCGGCTCTATCGTCCATCTCCTTCCTAAGGGATTCAATCTCAGTATGATAGAGGGAAAGTTCATTGGTCAGGCGAGTAACTTCGACCAAAGCATTATTAAGCTTACACGTCCGCCGGGCACCTCTGTTCTGTCGGTAGCGTTCAATAGCCACAGCCTAGAGGGCACGAATATAGCATGCATCGTCAATATCGTCGGAATCTTTTTTCTGAAGAATCCCCCAGTGTTCTTCCTTTTCAATCAAGGGATCCAGCCGACCAAGAGCCCGCTCGTAAATCCCAACAATCCGAGGAGCTTGCATATGTTCGGTCACAATCAGACGGTCCCTAGGATTATGCCCGCTGGTAGTAACATCGGTATCCGAAAAGTTGATATATTTCATTACATCTTCATTGGGAATTTCCAAATCTCCTCCAGAGGCGTCGTGCAAAGACTCACCAACCTCGGGATTACTTTCCGTGCGGGCCCTCTTGTTACTTTTCCCGTGCGCGCCATTCCCTACAAACAAGCCCGACAAATCTCCTTCATCTGAGTCGCCTGAAAGAAAAAATCAACGAAGTCGAAAATAATTTACCGGAAGGTACGAGATGCGGATGAGTAAATTTCCATTTCCCAGTCATTAGATTAGAATAATCAATGGGATTCGCACAGACAGATAAGAGACAAGTATATGCCTCACGTTCCTCTGGAGAAAGTTCTCCTACGGAAAGTGGCCGAGCGTCAAAAGAAGAGGTATTTATCCATCCGGAAGGGACGCCCGACAACCCCACCACACTGGCCTTTACAAAAAAGTAACGATTTTTCACCTATGTGAACGATCGGGGTAGGAGTCCAAAATCTTGCACCTTATTCGGGAGGAAACCAAAAGCCGTGCGGCATTAGGTCGAGAGACAGAGAAAAACATCCGGAATACTCGTTCATAGGGCTCAAGGTGCAGCTCAATACACAATCGCTCAAACAAAATAACTCGATCAAGACTAGAAGGAGAAAGCTGTGAGATAGCAACGCCAGGATACAAAAGAAAAGACAAAAGAAAGGGGGAAGCGGGAAGTAGGAAGCCGAAGCCCTAGATCCTCGAAACCCGAGTAAAGAGTGGTGTAACCAGGAGGAGGCGAAGAGGCAGAGTCGCCATCAGGAACCTTAAGGTGAGCTATTGCTACACCAGGGGCGATCCCGTGAAAATGATGACGGGACTGCCGCCGACTAAGAACAGAGGGAGGATTTTTAGTAGGGGTTAGAGAATTACCGTCAAACTGCATACCTATCACGAAGGAGTTAAGATCAGCCATAGGAGAAGACACGGCAGTCGACGGAAGAAAAACCCTAGCTCTGGTAAGTGAATGAGTGGAAAGGTAAGAAATGAAAATGAGAGTGAAAAATAAATTTATAGAAGAACGTTGGTGGGAAATTTAAAAAAAAATTTGAAACGTAAATTCACATACCCCAAGACCAGTAAAGCCGTACAGCAAGGTGGGGGCAGTCCAGCCCAGGAGTCATGTTCAGCCTGGATGCTCAAAGAAGGCGGACCAAAGAGGTCGTATAGGGCAAGCACCTGAACAGAATCAACCATAGAAATAAAATGAGAAGCTACGATGTTCTAGTGAAAGTTATACCTGCCGATCGAGCAGCCTGCATGGAAGGAAGGCGGCAAGAGCCGAACGACCACATATCCCAAGGCCAGTAGGTCCGTACGGAAGAGTCGGGACAATCCAGCCCATGAGTCATGTACAACCCGAGTACTCAAGGGAGGCAGAACAAAGAGACCGTAGGGCAAGCACCTGAACAGAATCAGCCACAGAAATAAATGAGGAGCTACGAAGTCCTAAAGAAGTAGAAGTTATACCTGCTGGTCGAGCAGCCCGTATGAATGGCAAGCGACAAGAGCCGGACGGCCACAGTGCCCGTGAAGAATAACATAGACGAAATTTGAAAGGAATTAGCAGACCCTTGATCGGCAAGCGGTTATGCTCGGGAATAAGAGATTAAGCAAAATAATAAAAAAACCGAGGGAAAAAGAAATTGTTTTTTTATAGCAAGGAGGCAGAAAATTACATCACTGTAACTGTATCGAAAACAAGGATCAAAGTACGGTGGTAAAGTATCAGTACGTAAAGATAAAAGAAACCACGCTATCTTGCTCACAGATGAAGTCGTAGGAAAAGCTGCAAGGGGACAAAGAGAAATATTCAAGTACATATTAAGAAAAGCACACTAAAGCAGGCCCCCATGAGGGGGACATTCATGACGCCCATCACGTCGGCCCGCGTGAAAGAAAATGACGAAGGTCGGTCCGGGGGAGGACAGGGAACGCACGACCAGCACACTGTCTGCGTCCCTGACGGCGGGGAGCGGCAGGTGCAGCAGAGCGACCGGTAGAATAAAGCTCAATAGCAGGTTACAGGAACTCCATCAAGGGTGGCAGCAGTTACAGGAAGTTCAAATGGAGCAGCACGATTCTCAACCACAAACACATCACTCTAAACCTGTCGAAGAACAGAAAGGCGCCACTGAACAGCTTGAACCAAGGAGTTGATACGGTGACTCTTGGTAGCAGCAAGAGCATGAGCCTCCTCTCCATGAAGAATGAGATTTTCAGACAAGGCAGCCTGTTGGTGCACCAACTCACGACCAAGCTCCTCCAGAATAGAAAGTATAGACATGATGAATTCGCAGAAATAACTGAAGAAAAGAAGGAAAGAAGAATTTATAGGTCGAAGGAGGTGGGAGTACTGATGGTACCCCTGGTCCATCAGCCCAGGCCCGTGCGAAAATCCAGGATTGAGGCCCAGTAAAGTAAATAAAAGAGGAAGACCCAGGCCGCCCGACGGGTTTTAGTCCGGGCGGGTCAACCAGGCCAATCCACCGGGCCGGACGGTTATATCCCCAATTGTTGCATCCCAAACTTGTAGGATTCGTCGGGTCGGATCTAAGTCCGAGAACACAAGGTCCGAGAACCAGTAGGAAACTGTATAAATACCCCTAGAGGTGAAGTATAAAAGAGGGGGAATACATTTCATACTTAAGAGAATGTTATATACATTGTACTAATACGATCAAGGCTTAAATAAGCTTTTTTCCGGGCAATGCAGCGTGATACAAGTAATAACATGTGTCATTGTTCACATGACACCTGGGTAGTTTCTTGTTAATGTTTTATTGGGCTGGAGTTTATATATTAGGGTACTGGCGATATCAACACTAGTCGATCTTTTCAGATTTTTTTATATAAATTTGAAGATATTAAAAATGAAAGAAAAATATGATAAAATTAACTATAATAATTTGTAAAAAATTACGGAATTATAAATTTGGACTCCTAGAAGAAGATGGTTGGAGATTGGAAGGTAATTTGGTACATTTGCCATTGGTGAACTTGTCGAAGGTGATCCAAATTTTTCTCTATAGGTATTAATATATAGAGGAGCATGAATAGAAGAGTTTGCAGTATTGTTGATAAAGTTGACGATGTTGATTTTAATCGCCAACATTGCACTTTCCATCATATGCATTCTTTTCAACAGCGTCGCCTTCTCAATATGCAGTATGATAAAAAAGATTAACTAAAAATCGAAATAAAATAATATGAATTAATAAATAATAATTATAATTAGTGATTACAATAATTAATAATAATAATTAATAACTAATTATAATAAATATAATTAATGATTACAATATCCTCATCGCGTCTTCGATTGCCGTCAGTCTGGATAGATTTTCCTTGTCTTGTATGTTCAAATCTGATGAAGCACGTAATCTGCTACCAGGGGCTCGCAGGGTTGCGAGATGAGCCGGAGGCTTTGGAGTCCACGAGGCGCGCTCTACGTCAATGTACCTGCAGAAAGGAGGGGAGTCGGCGATTCGGGCTCCTGATGGTGCTCTGGTTGGAGGGTGTTGTCAAGTGATTGGAGAGGAATGAGTTGATGAATGAGGACCCCCCAAGGGCCCTTTTATAGGGTCCTTGGGGCGTTTCTCATTCATTATTCCTGGGGCCCATGCCATTATGGTGCCTTATTGATGGTGAATAATGACGCGGGCCAAGTCAAGTAACGCCTGCGAGTCGGCGACTCAGGTGTGGAGCCAACGATTTCCCATGAGCCAGGTTGGCAGTCTACCCGAACTGGCTAACTAGGCCTGGAATCGGTGGCTCACCTCTGGTGTCGGCGACTTGGTAGTCCCAGTCGTCGATTCCCAGTGTTGACTTGAGTACTTGACGTAGACACTTGCCTGCAACCGTGGAGCTCTCCGGGGATCCGGCATAAAGCGACGGAACCCTAGTCCTTGTCGGGAGCGACAGAAGTGTCGGGAGAGCTTGTGATACCCCCCCTCGAAATGTGACGACTTCTGGCGGAAGCGACAGAAGTATCAGGAGAGCTTGTGATACTCCCCCTCGAATGTCGTGCCATTGTGGCACATAACCTTTGGAATAAGTAGTTTTCGAAATACTTGATTTTGATTGTCAATGGACTATCTTTTGTTTTTTCTTTGCTAATCTTTCATATAAATTACCGTTTAAATTGTAACTAAGGCTCGAAACTAGATTCACAAGTCGTAATTTAGCCACTCTGGACGTAAATTAGACTCTGCTAACCCTATTACTAGCTATTCTGGACGTAGACTTGGTCGTACGAATCGTAGCTCAGCCTACGGTTAAATTTGCGGATAATTTATACCTCCAAATTAACGTAGAGTTATAAAAGATGGAGCAAACAACGAATCCAAAATATATTCGAAACTTGAGGGTTACCTTTGTAATTTTAAATTACGCCTTAGGTTCGAACCCAGATGCCGAGAGAGCTTGTGATACTCCTCCCGGAGATGTGACGACTTCTGGACGAAGCGACAGAAATGTTGGAGAGAGCTTGTGATACACCCTCCTGAAAATATACTGTTATTTACCCTGAGTCGGCGACTGGGTGCCCCAATCGTCGACTCCTAAGTTTTGGGTAACTGTGAGGGTTGTTTTGAAATTTCCCCCCCTTGAGTCGTCGACTCCCTATGGGAATCGTCGATTCCTTATTGTGAAACGTAGGTTCTCTCAGAAGATCCTTGGAGATATTTGGAGAATATATGCAAATTTTCCAATTAAGGAAACATATCTCTCAAATTTTGCAAAATAGTTACCAGAATCGACGATTCAGCTTGGGAATCGTCGACTCAGGCGTGATTTGAGGGATTTGGAGATCGATTTCCGATTCCTTCCCTTGCTAATTTCGGATTCTCTAGGGGGTTTTTGCAATTTTCCCAGGGGCTATAAATAGTGGTGAGCGCTTCACACTTCTCACTCCACTTTTCCCCAAATCGATTCGCCTACCCAAACCCTAGATCCTTAAGTCGCCGATTCCCCAGTTAAATTCCCTGTGAATCGATGATTCACTACAAAAAAGGAATTATTCGTCATCCGGCAGATTCATTGCAATGGACACAATTTGACGATCGATATCCCGATTTTGCTTCTGAACCACGTAATATCAGATTGGGACTTGCAAGCGATGGATTTAGTCCATTTAGTATGATGTCAGTTTCTCATAGCACGTGGCCAGTCGTTCTTATGCCTTATAATCTTCCTCCGTGGATGTGTACGAAACAACCCAATTTCATTTTGAGTCTTCTAATTTTCGGGCCCACCTCACCTGGAAATGATATAGATGTCTACTTACAACCACTGATTGATGAGTTAAAAATTTTATGGACCACTGGTATCAGTACATATGACGTGATTACTCAGAATAGTTTTCAAATGCATGCTGCAGTAATGTGGACAATTAACGATTATCCTGGATATGGTGATCTTTCTGGTTAGAGCACGAAAGGAAAATTGGCATGTGCAGTTGGTTCTGAAAAAACGAGTAGTGTTCGATTGAAATATGGAAAGAAAGAGTCTTTTCTTTGGCACCGTCGTTTCTTGGAAAAAGACCATCCGTATAGACGTAATAAGAAGGATTTCAATAACAAAATCGAAAGTAAAGAAGCACTTAAACGACCCTTGGGAGAGGAGGTATTTATGAATTTGAATTTTTTTAGAAATTCTATTATTTTCGGCAAAAACGATGAGAGACCATCAAAGAAGAAGATGAAAGTCACGTCCTTACCTCCTGGATGGAAAAAAGTTAGTATTTTTTTTTCAATTACCGTATTGGAAGACTCTGTTGATACGTCATAATATCGACGTTATGCTTACTGAAAAAAATATTTGCGACAATACTATAAACACTTTATTGGGAATGGATGGCAAATCGAAAGACAATTTGAGTGCCCGTTTTGATCTTCAAGAAATGAAAATTCGTTCCGAGTTACATCCAGTAAAGATTAGTGATTCTGAATGGAAGATTCCAAAGGCGATATTCAATCTCAATAATGAAGAAAAGACGATTTTCTGTAAAGTGTTTCATGTTCTCAAATTTCCGGATGAGTACGTATCCAACATTTCATCAAAAGTGAAATTGAAAGAAAGGAAGTTTACAGGTTTGAAAAGTCATGATTGTCATATGATAATGCAACAATTACTTCCAATTGCGTTACGTCGATCAACACATCCGAAGGTAACATCTGTTTTAGTTGACATATGCAAGTATTTCAACGCGATTTGTTCTAATGCATTGTAGTTGAACATATGGAAAGATTGAAAAAAAGCATCGTTATTACATTGTGCAACTTGGAAAAAATATTTCCTCAGAGTTTTTTTACAATAATGATACATCTAGTAGTACATCTTGAAAGTGAAACGAAAGTGGCTGGTCCAGTTCATTATCGATGGATGTATTCAATTAAAAGATATCTATTGACTTTGAAAAAATACGTTCGGACCCGTAGTCATCCTGAAGGGTTGATTGCAGAAAAATATCTAGCCGATGAATTCTGTTCACGTTTTTTACATAACGTTGAAACTAAGTCAAATAGAACCGAAAGATATATCGATGGTTATTATGGTGCATCAACTCACACTTCGCTCACTAAACTTGAACATGGTCAAGTTCATCGATAAATCATTTTCAATTTGGATATTATTGAGATATTCCGAAATCTTTATATCGACGACCTAAAACAAAGGTATATATATGACATGATTAATCATTTTCATATCATCGATATATCTTTTTCGTATCTATTTAATATTTACGTTTGACATATTAGGTATCCGACTATTACTTTCTTGCGTTTGCAAAAATTACATTTCAAAAAATTTGCAGACTGGTTTGAAACATATGTTCAGAAAAATAGGGACAAGGACGAGAATATTTCACGAGATATTTGTTCGATATCAAGAGGTCCAAATTTCTTTCTAAAATCATACAACGGCTACATCTTAAACGGTGTAAAATTTCTTTCGTTTAAAGTGTCAAATTTAAAAAAGACACAAAATCACGGTGTCTTAGTCTCCGCCACCACATCCACATACTTAAAGAATCCAAATGACGATCCGAAAATTGATGATCTTTCGTACCATGGAACTCTTCACAAAGTTTTCGAAGTATGTTACGGACACGATATGTTGAAATATCCCATGTTTCACTGCAAATGATACGAAGGATATAAAAAAGACGAGTTCGGTCTGGTTAGTGTGAAAACGTCTATGCCAAAATACGGGGAAGAACCGTTTATTTCTGCCGAATAAGCTAAACAATGTTTTTATTCAATAGATCCTATTGAATCTAATAGGAGTTTTGTATTAAACAGATCTCATAGACAAATATTTGATGTAAACGATGTATAATGAATTTGAATATTATTTTTATTTTATATTATCTTTCAATTAATTAAATTATCCTTATTTTATTTAGATGTATTGGTTACTAGTCGCATTCGTTCTATCGGTTTTCATGGTCGTCACGATTTCAGAACAGAGTGATGACTATGATCATTCATCTAATGAACAAGATTATGATCATCCTAATCTCCTTGACATGAACACGGCTGGCAGTAGTCAAACGAAGAAAAAACAAGAGAACAAAACAAAGATCATGCAGAATATCATCCATCACAAGGACAACGGTTTGTAATAAAATTCAGAAATGATCAAATTGTCCACGATAGCGTAGCAAGAAAACTAAACAAGAAATGCGCAATGGTCGTGAGCGATTTCAAGTTACTACCAATGGACGTACCGTGGATTGAACAAGACCAGAAAAACATAGATAAGGCGATGGCAACGATACAGGTTTATTAATTTATAGTTAATTATTATAAATTTTATAGTTAATTAATAATTAATTTTATAATTATTCATCGAACAGAGAGAATTTGATTACAGCGGGTCAACCTTTGGTTATCGACGTGTCAATGAAAGGTTAAACAAGTTATGGAGAAGCGCTTATAACGCTTTATTAGATAAATATAATAATAAAGATATAACAGTCGAAGAGGTTATGAAAACATTACTCGGCTACATCAACAAAGAACAATTTCTAAAAAAGCTGATCGAGAGAAGATCACCGAGGGGATTAGTACATATTAATTAATTTCTTTTTTTTAAATGCAATAACTTAATTACTTTATTTTATTTTAACTTAATTACTTTATTTTAACTTAATGCAGGAAATTTCTCAAATTAACAAAGACAATCGGGCAAAACAAACATCACACAGTTTAGGTTCAAAAAGTCTAGACTAACGAAATTACGAAGCTGTAAGTAAATTATTTAATTTCATATATACTTTCAAGTTCTTTTTTATGTTTTTTCCTAATTTTAATATTACAGGAACAAAAGGGATTAAATAATATTGAAATTTGGAAACTCAATATAAAGGCAGCTTATCCAAAAGACGAACGAGTGGTACGTAATCTTTTAAAATAATTACAGTTAATTACTATTTGTTTGACTACTTTCATTTGTTTTTTAAGGATAAAGCGATTCTATGGATAGACAGTGAAGAAGCCAAAAATATGGCTTAACAAGAAAATATGACTAACACGGTACGTATTTTATATTTTTTCCAATATAATTTATTAGTTAAATTTACATTAATTATTATCATTTTTCTTTTTAATTAGGCTCTAATCAAGTTTGGTATAACCGAATTTATCGGTAGAAGTTCGAAAAAATTTAGAACATTAGGAACAACTGGTTCCTCATTAAGCAAGAAGACAACACATCGGATGAATGTCGGGAACTTCTGCATGGATAAAGGAAAAGATGCGATGACCGAAGCAGAGGTTGAAGATAAGGTCAACGAGGCTGTCGAGAGGGCGATGGCTCGTCAGAATGAGGCGATGGCTCGTCAAATGGCATTTTTCGAACAGTACAACACGGCAATGCTTGCTCAAAATCCGAACTTGCGCTTACCGGAATTTCCGCCAATCTTCAACAACGCTGCAGCGCATCCTGCGGGAGGGTTCAACATAAATTCTTCTAGAGCCACACCTCAAGTACCAATGAACGAAACTACACCGTTTCAACAAACTACGCCACAAGAGGAGCACACTACTCCACAACCGCGCGGAGGAAGACCGATTATCTTCACAAAAGAGGCGTTACGAAAGGTGGTCGGAACTAAAAAAAAGAAGAAGAGCGAAAGAAAGAAATTAAATAAGTAATTAACGAATTTAATTTTTGTCATACATTCAATATTCAACTTCAATTTCAATTTCAATTTTAATTTATTAATTTCATGCAAAAATTATATTAAAAAACAAAATTTAAAAAAAAAAACAATTTTTTTTAAATTTTTTTCAAAAGTGAACCAGCGGCTTCGCCGCAGAACTTTTTTCCCGGGGAATTTTTTTTCCTGCCGGAAAATATTGACCAGCGGCCTAGCCACCAGGAATTTTTTTAATAATTTAAACTACCAGCGGCCAGACCGTCGGAAAATTATTTCCAAAAAATAACTTTTCTGTTAAAATATTCGGACGACTAAGCCGCCGGGACCATTTCTGTTAAAATCGGAATCCACAATTTTTTGCCAGCGGCTTGGCCGTTGGTATTTCACAATTCCGGCGACATTACTTCCGGCGATGGAATATCGACGGCTTGGCCGCCAGGAGCCATTATACCGGCGGCCTGGCCGCCGGAATTTGTCGTCAAAACTGCGCTGGTTTTTTGTAGTGATTCTGTTAGATGGCATGTTCTAGTCCTCACCTTACAGATGCCGAGACCGCCGCTATGATCGCGGAAATGGCTGAAGAGACACTCGTCGAGGTGCTGAACACCGTTGAGTCGCCGATTCCATCTCCTCCCAGTGACGTTGAATCGACGATTCCGGTAGTTCCATCTGCCGACGACAATCTGAGTGCTTCTGTGCACGAGCTGCTGGAGCCTCTGGCTGGGTCGACGATTCTGAACAAGGTTCCGGAGATCATACCAGAAGCTGAACAAAGAGAAATCCTTGTTGAATCGACGATTCCCACTTTGGGGTCGCCGATTCCCAAGGGTTTCAAGAAGAAAGCCTTCTTCAATAGAAGGGATAAGATGGCCGCCGACTCTGAGGCCTCCAATATCCGTTATGAGTCGGCGACTCCTCCTGTTGAGTCGACGACTCCAGTAGTTGAGTCAGTGACTCCTATTGCAACAGTGGATGATTCAAGTGCGCATCTTGAGCCACTTGTTGTGAACGCTGAGGGTCTTATCGTATCTGGGATGAACCCTAATAAACGACCATCTGAGGATGATAGTTCGAAGAAGAAAAGACGATGACGAAGCCATGGCAAGGGTAAGGTCCATGTGCATGGCCAAGAGGAGGAGGCCGAGAATCCTCATAATTTGAATTTCGACGAGGAGTTAGTCGTCGAACGTGAAGTTCCCAACCCCGCTCCTAATGCGGGTCGACGCGCAAGAGAAAGGACTCCTCCACCTCCGGTCGAGATGGATCTAGGTCGAGATCCCTATGCCGATTTCCCTAGCTATACTGGGATCGTGAATCCGACCGGATATGCGTATTGCGAGAAGTATGTGAATGGCGCAGTACAATTGCTCCCTGTCGACAGCTCGGGCGAGGGTCGATTTGAACAAGTAATGAGTGTGGCGATGCTTGCGCGTCAATCTGATGTACATCCCCCTTCCATCATCAGCGCGAGCGAGGCTCGAGATCTTTTGAGGGGGATGAGGATTTCGGGACATCTCCGCTTCTGGGTGTCTCAATACCAGCCTGCGAACCTCCCACCACCGGGGTTCCAGGCCTTGCCAAAGATGTATTTCAAGTATTTCCCTGAGCTGCCCATTCCGGAGCTCATGAGCGAGATTTTGCTTGCTTTCGATGTCTCTCTGTCACAACTACCAGTGGGATTCTTTGTGATGCTGCGAGAATTCTCCAACATCTGTTGGAGCTTGAACATCACTCCCACTCCGCACTTGTTCCTCAACTATTATAAGGTTAGATCAAGTCGTCTCGGGTTGGCACGACGAAACCTTGATCGCAACCTGGTCGATGATCTTCCTCCTAACCATGGAGTGTGGAAGAAGGAATTTATTTTTGTTAATTCTGAGTTTCTTCTTGAGAGTCGGGAAGGTTGGGCTAACCCGAACTGTGCGCAGCTAAGCGCAAATCTAGGCTTGATGGTGGACGATGTGATTGCCACCACCAAAATTTTCAAGACCTTGAAAGATCACAGCTTGCCTCGTAACGTGTCGTTTGTCCTCTACCAGCGTGGACTTTTCTTTCGAAGATATTGAGGAGGATCTGAAACCTCCCACAAAAGAAGAGGTTGTGAGTGGGAAGAAGGGCACACTCTTGTACTTTGATGTTGCCGCTCCGCACATGGCCGCGAGGTATCGACGGGCGAAGCTGATCAGGTTGGAGAAGAAGGCTAAAGCCTCCAAGCCCCGGAGTACATATGAAAGGGGCTCAAGTTCTCGAGCTGCCTCTGAGAAAGCTGGTTTCGCGCCCTACATGAGTGGCATGGCCCTTCCTGACTTTATGGCTGATCCACAAGTCAGAGCGGATGCCATATCCATCCTTATGGCGAAACCTGGGAGATGGGTTCAGAGTGAGCTCATGACAGCCCTGAACGCTGTAAGTGCTTCTAACTTCCGAAAACAATTTTATTTATTATACTTTTTTGTATGTAGGCTTGCTACATGGCCCATGCCTGTTTTGGCATGGATTCGATTAATGACGTCCAGCGATTACATGATCAATATAACGAGCTGGACGCCAAATACAAGCATAGCGAGAAGCAGCTGAGAAAGCTAACCCATGTCCAAAGAAAGTTTGAAAATCTGAGAGACAATGTCATTCCGAAGAAGGAGAAGACAATTGGGTCCCAAAAGAAAGATATTGATGATTATGTTGCGAAGATTTTGGGACTCCGCAAAGAATTGAAGGATGCTTCTTCTACTTTAAGTAAATAGATTGAAGACATGCGGGTTCAGCTCGAAGCTGAAATTGGGAATATGGTTTCATCTGAAGCCACGAATGCGGACTTGAGGAATACTAACTCTGAGCTAGAGAGGAAGTGTGCTGAGCTGAACGACCAACTCTCTCGCTCTAAGGAGGAGTTGGAAAATGTGATGAAGGAGAACTCCGCGCTGTCGAAGGAGAAATCTACACTTCTAGAGAAGGCTAAGGACTTAGAGTTGGATAAGAAATATCAATCCGACCAACTTCAAGAGCATAGCTTCTTTGGTACTTTTGTGTTCCCATCACTACCCGAAGACTTTATTTCGGACATAATGACATGGGTAGAAGAGCATTCTGAGGAGAAGGAGATGAATAAGGATGCCTTAGATAAGCTAAAGAATGACGACAAAGATTAGACTTTTTACTTAGCTTGCAATTTTTTGATATTTTTGTAATCTTTTTTGAACTTAATCTAATTAATTATTTTGCTTTCTAAATTAATTTTTTGAATTGTAACTAAGACCCGAAACTAGATTCACAAGTCATAATTTAGCCGCTCTGGACGTAAATTAGACTCTGCAAACCCTATTTTTAGCCACTCTGGGCGTAGACTTGGTCGTACGAATCGTAGCTCAGTCTACGGCTAAACTCGCGAAATAAATTAAACTTCACAACTAATGAAGACCCGCAAAGCTAATTGACGTGATAAGTTTGGAGATACAAAAATTATCGGGAATTTTTTAGAGTAAGTGACGTAAGCACTTAGAACTTTTTTCGATCTTAATTAAGACTCTAGATTTCATTCCCTAATATGTAGTTGAACTCTGAACGAAGCAACAGAGTAAATTTTTACCCTCATCAAAGCCATAGCGACAAGATGAGGTTGAATCCTTAAGGACATAGCGACAAAACGATTTTTAATCTATTAAGGCCATAGCGACATAATAGATTTCTAAGGTAGGATGCTAGTTAGAGTCGTAGGTAGGTGATTTTGAAAGAAATGTCAACTTTATTAACTTTTGAAATAAGAATTACAAAGATAAAATCAAGTATTCTACTTTGTACTTTGTACTAGCATACATACTAAGAGGACCTAAGAAATAATGTGTTCAATACAAAGCGTAGTATTGCTGCATATTGTCCGCGTGTCAGGTGTTTGGAACGATTGTTCCATCCTGCCGCCGTAGGCAATAAATTCCTGGCCTTATCTCCTCTTCGATGATGTAGGGACCTTCGAAGTTGGATAACAGCTTATTCCTTGGTCTATTCCTCCCAGTTATGCTAGCCTTCCGCGTGATGAGAGTTCCTGGAAGAAATACTTTTTTGCGTACTTGGCGATTGTGGTATCTCGATATGCTTGCCTTGTATGATTCGTTCCACAGGTCCGCCACGTCACGGGTTTCATCCCTTAACTCTAGCTCTGTAGCTAGGTTTTGGTCATTTGTTTGTTCGTCATACTTCGAGACTCGGTATGTTGGCATACTCATCTCGATTGGTATGACTGCATACACTCCATAGGTCATAGCGAAAGGGGTGTTGCCGATGGGATTTTTATTTGTTATGCGATATGCCCATAGGATTTCGCACAACTTGTCTGCCCAGGCCCCTTTGGCTGATTCGACTTTATTTTTCAATCCCTGTACGATGGCCTTGTTGTTTACCTCCACTTGTCTGTTTGCCTTAGATCGGTAAACGAAAGCAAAGTGGAGTTTTATGTTTAGGTCCTCGCACATTCTTGAAAATTTTCCCCCTGTGAATTGGGTACCATTGTCTGTGACAATGTGTTGGGGGACTCCGAGTCGACACACTATAGAGCGGTAGACGAACTTGACTACCGTATCCTGAGTGATCTTCGCGACAGCCTGAGCCCTTGAGGGGTCCTCATTCATCATCTTATTCCTGTCCAACATACTTGACAACACACTCCAACCAGAGCACCTTCAGGAGCCCGAATCGCCGAATCCCTTGCTGAGTCTCCGATTCCCCTCCTCTCTGTAGGTACATTGACGTAGAGCGCACGTCGTGGACTCCAAAGCCACCGGCTCATCTCGCAACCCCGCGAGCCCCCTGGTAGCAGATTACGTGCTTCAACATGCATTGATTTCACTGATGTCAATAAAGCAAGTCCCAAGGATAGTTACCCGCTCCCATCTATCGACGAAATAGTCGATGGAGCGTCTGGTAACGAACTCCTCTCTATGATGGATGCCCACTCAGGATATAACCAGATCCTGATGCATAATCCTGATGAAGAAAAAACATCCTTTATCACAGACTCAGGGACATTCTGCTATAGAGTAATGCCATTCGGCTTAAGGAATGCTGGGGCTATATTCCAACGCTTAATGGATAAGGTATTCGCGGACCAGATTGGGCGCAATGTTTCCGCTTATGTTGATGATATTTTGGTCAAATCGTCAAGCGTGGAAATGCACCCTGAGGATCTGAGAGAAACCCTTGGCACATTGAAGCAATACAGAATGAAGCTCAACCCGGCCAAATGTTCCTTCGGAATCAAGGAAGATAAGTTTCTTGGTTTCTATGTAGGTCAGCATGGGATTAAACCAAATCCCGAAAAAATTCAAGCAATCCTTGATATGGAAGCCCCCCGCATAATCAGAAATGTACAAAGGTTGAACGGTCGAATTAATGCACTCAGTCATTTCATATCGCAAACGATTGACAAGTGTAAACCGTTCTTCCAGCTACCAAAAACTGCAGCTAAGGGTAGTATCACTTGGACACCGGAATGCGAGGAGACATTTACAAAGCTAAAAGCACATATGTTCTCACTTCCAATGCTGACATCACCCAAGGATGTGGAAGACCTGTACTTATACATAGCGGCTTCAGAGGAAGCCGTAAGTGTAGTCCTCATTGCACAAAAGGACAAAGATCAAGTCCCTATCTATTACCACTCGAGACGACTGCAAGGTGCGGAAATACGGTACTCACCAATTAAGAAAATCGTATATGCTGTTATCCACGCTTGCCGTCATTTTCGAGCCTATTTCTTAGCGCACATGATTGTAGTACTTACATCGTGTCCCCTACGCCTTCTGCTTCACAAACCAGATATCTCAGGAAGGTTAACCAAATGGGCAATCGAGCTCAGTGAGTTCAACTTGGATTTCCAACCAGCCACTGCCATCAAAGGGCAAGCTGTAGCGGACTTCATCGTCGAACTCACACCATCACACCTGATCCAACTTTGGATTGTGGAAGTAGATGGTTCGAGTTGCAATACAGGCTCGGGTATTGGAGTGAAAATCCATGGTCCAGATGGAAAAAACTACGAACACTCGGTACGGCTTCACTTTTCGGCATCTAACAATGTCGTGGAATACGAAGCAGCTATACACAGCCTAAAGCTGTTAAGAACTCTCAGTGTTGAGAATGTCACACTTCGCACTGACTCTCAGCTCATAGCTCGGCAAACCACTGATGAATTTGCCTGCAAAGAACCACAAATCACTAAGTATGTGGAGGCAATGGTGGCACTCACCAATGAATTCGTTGAGTTCAAAATCAGGAAAATCCCTCATACTCAAAACACACCCGCCGATGCGTTGGCACGCTTCCCATCGGCTTAGGAGGGAGGTCAACGCGAAATCCTGGTGGACTCTATACTCCAGCCCACATGCCAGATATTGAGTGTCTCGTCTGATCCCCAAGAGGATTGGAGACAACCAATATTGACGTTCATTCAAAGTGGAGTACTTCCTGACAATAAAGGGGAGGCCAAAAAATTAAAACACAAGGTAGCCAAATATTGCGACGTCGTAGGAATACTTTACAAAAAGTCCTTCGACAGCCCGCTGCTGCGCTGTTTGGCCAAACCGGACACGGATAAGGTGATCCAGGAAGTACATGAAGGCTCGTGCGGGCTCCATTAGGGAGGAAGAGCACTTGCCTTCAAAATCATACGACTGGAGTACTATTGGCCCACCATAAGGTTGAAAGCTCGCACTTACGTCCGCAAGTGCCGAGCATGTCAGTTGCACAGTCCAATTCAACAGAAACCATCCTCGGATATGACTCCGATCCTGAGCTCGATCCCGTTCGCAAGGTGGGGACTGGACATCGTAGGACCAGTCCCACCCTCAACATCCCAAGCTCGATTTATCTTTGTAGCAGTAGATTATTTTATAAAGTGGGTCGAGGCTCAGGCTGTAGCGAAAATCACTCAGGATGCGGCCGTCAAGTTCGTCTACCGCTCCATAGTCTGTCGATTCGGAGTTCACCAATACATTGTCGCAGACAATGGTACACAATTCATAGGGGGGAAATTTTCAAAAATGTGCGAGGACCTAAACATAAAACTCCACTTTGTCTCCGTTTACCGACTTCAGGCAAACGGACAAGTGGAGGTAACCAACAAGGCCATCGTAACCAAAGGGGCCTGGGCAGACAAGTTGTGCGAAATCCTATGGGCATATCTCACAACATGCTAAAACCCCACGGGCAATACCCCTTTCCCTATGACCTATGGAGTGGAGGCAGTCGTACCAATTGAGATGAGTATACCAACATACAGAATCTCGAAGTACGACGAACAAACAAAAGACAAAAACCTAGCTATAGAGCTAGAGTTGAGGGATGAAACCCGTGATGAGGCGGATCTGCGGAACGAATCGTACAAGGCAAGTGTATCAAGATACCACAATCGCCAAGTACGCAAAAAAGTCTTCCTGCCAGGAACACTCATCACGCGGAAGACTAGCATAACCAAGGGGAACAGACCAAGGAATATGTTGTCATCCAACTTCGAAGGTCCCTACATCGTCGAAGAGGAGATAAGGCCAGGAACTTATCGCCTATGGCAACAGGATGGAACAATGGTTCCAAACACCTGGCACGCGGACAACATGCAGCAATACTACACTTAGTATTCAACATCTTATTTCTTAAGTCCTCTTAGTGTATATGCTAGTATATATTACAAAATAGAATAGTTAGATTTTATTTTTGTAATTCGCATTTCAAAAAGTTAATAAAGTTGACATTTCTTCAAAATCATCTACCTACGACTCTAATTAGTGCCCTACCTTAGTAAATCTATTTTGTCGCTATGGCCTTAATAGATTAAAATCGTTTTGTCGCTATGGCGTTAACGATCCCGCCCCATCTTGTCGCTACGGCTTTGATGTGGGTCCAAAAGTTACTCTATCGCTTCGGCCAAGTACAACTACACATTAGGGTGTAAGTCTAGAGTCTTAGGTAGCTGATAAGTACAAATGAAACTAACCCCAAAAGGCTCTAAGTACCCAGAACACATACGAAGATCTATTCTGTCGCTATGGCCTTAATAGATTAAAAATCGTTTTGTCTCTATGGTCTTAACGATCAAACCCCATCTTGTTGCTATGGCCTTGATGAGGGTAAAAAGTGACTCTGTCGCTTCGGCCAGAGTTCAACTACACATTAGGATATAAAATCTAGAGTCTTAGGATCTAAAAATGTTCTAAGTGCTTATGTCAGTTGTTCCAAAAAATTCTATGTCCTAGCTAAATTCCCGATATTTTTTGCATCGTCAACTTATTACGTCAGTTAACTTTGTGAGTCTTGATTAGTTGAGAAATTTAATTTATTCGCGAGTTTAGCCGTAGGCTGAGTTACGATTCGTACGACCAAAATTATGCCCAGAGCGGCTGAGATAGGGTTAGCAGAGTCTAATTTACGTCCAGAGCGGCTAAATTACAACTTGTGAATCTAGTTTCGGGCTTTAGTTACAATTCAAAAATAAATTAAACAAACAACTAATTAAGAAAGCAAAATAATTGATTAAATTGAGTTCCAAAAAGATTACAAAAAATTATCAAAAATTACAAGCTAAAAAAAAAAAAACTCTAATCTTCTTCATCGTTCTTTAGCTTGTCCAGAGCATCTTTGTTTTTCTCCATTTCTTCAGGATACTCTTCTACCCATGTCATTATCTCTGAAATGAAATCCTCGGGTAGTGTAGGGAATACGGAGGTACCAAAGAAGCTAAGTTCTTGGAGTTGATCGGATTGGTACTTCTTATCCAACTCCAAGTCCTTAGCTTTCTCCAACAGTGCGGAGTTCTCCTTCTTCAAAGTTTCCAACTCCTCCTTAGAGCGAGAGAGTTGGTCATTCAGCTCGGCACACTTCTTCTCCAGGTCAGAGTTAGTGTTCCTCAAATTCACATTTGTGGCCTCAGATGAAACCACATTCCCAATTTCAGCTTCTAGCTGAACCCGCATGTCTTCGATCTGCTTGCTCGAAGCGGAAGAAGCATCTTTCAGTTCTTTGCGGAGTCCCAAAATCATCGCAACATACTCTTCGATTTCTTTCTTTTGGGACTCAATGGTCTTCTCCTTCTTCGGGATGACATTGTCTCTCCAGTTATCAAGCTTCCTCTTGACATGTGTCAGTTTGACTAGCTGCTTCTCGCTGAACTTGTACTTGGTGTCCAGCTCATTGTATTAATCTTGAAGTCGCTGGACGTCATTGATAGAATCCATGATAAAACACGCATGGGCCATGTAGCAAGCCTACATACAAAAATAAACAAGTAAAACAAAATAATAAGTAAAAAGGTATTTTTGGAAAGTAGAAGCACTTACAACATTCAAGGCTGTCATGAGCTCGCTCCGAACCCATCTTCCAGGCTTGGCCATTAGGGATGGACATGGCATCCGCTCTGACTTGAGGGTTGATGGGGGTGAAACCCGACCAGTACTCCAAGACGCGCAAGCAAGCGCCAAGCGGGGAACTCCGCGGGAAACCGGACCGGAACTCAAGTGCGCAGAGCTCTGCTTCGCTAGGATTCCTTTCACTCCAAATGACCTGCCTTTAATGAGTGGGGGTGCCTCCTATTTATAGGGGTTCTTATTGGGATAATCTGGTCATTTGGGCAGTAACCGCCTAACTGCCTAACTGATCAGATCGGGGCCCGAGATCGACTTTCTGTGGGTCGACTTTCCTGGTGATCGACTTTATTCAGAAGTCGATCCCAAGGAAGTCGATCCTCAGGAAAGTCGATCTTCCTAGGATTCGACTTGGGACCTCCCCAACCCTAGAATAGGTACCTTAACTCATCTTAAGCTATCCGGACTTCTAGTTGCTGGTAGGTTGTGACCAGGTTCGGGATACTGTATCACCAGTACTCCCCCCTCCTCTGCGTATTAGATACTTTGGGATACGTCTTTTAGTACTATGGTCTGTGTGTTGGACCTTGTACTATCAGTATTCCCCCCTCTTTGCGTGCTGGGATGTGGGTTTTTGGTGATGTCCCAGGATGTGAGATCCTCTCTCACCAGTATTCCCCCCCCCTCTCTACGCCTGCGAGGTTGTATCTATGCTTCCACGGAGGTTGTCACGCGCTTTTGTTAACTATTGTCTGGTTCGTCCTAGCCGAAGCATACTCCTTGCGCACCTGCCTAGCTCGATTTCCCCACGGAACCCTTCTTGCCCACCTTGACGCCTTGCCTGAGCTATCTTCGAGCACTGTTCGAGTCCCCTTCCCTGTGGCGGGTTTTGTGAGTCGTCTCTTCTACCTATTTTTATAAGTGAAGTTCTCTCTTTTGAGGTTTCTTGCCTCCCTCAATCTGCTTTTTCTACGGTTGAGGTTGGGTGTGCTTCTTCATCTACCTATGTTCTTCCATAGGTGAGGATTATATTTTGAATACTTGCCCCCTCCTTTTGCTCGCCGCTCTGCGACTGAGGTTGAATGTGACCCCTCGTCTACCTACATTCATCCGTAGGTGAGGGTTATTTTTTGAATACTTGCCCCCTCCTTTCGCTCGCCTTTCTGCGACAGGGGTTGAGCGTGATTCCTCGACTACCTATGTTCTTCCCTAGGTGAGGATTATTATTTTTTGAATACTTGCCCCCTCCTTTCGCTCGCCTTTCTGCGACAGGGGTTGAGCGTGATTCCTCGACTACCTATGTTCTTCCATAGGTGAGGATTATTATTTTTTGAATACTTGCCCTCTCCTTTTGCTCGCCTTTCTGCGACTGAGGTTGAGTATGATCCCTCGTCTACCTACATTCATCCATAGGTGAGGGTTATTTTTTGAATACTTGCCCCCTCCTTTTGCTCGCCTTTCTGCGACTGAGGTTGAGCATGATCCCTCGTCTACCTACGTTCCTCCGTAGGTGAGGTTCACTCTTGAGTATATCCCTCGTCTAACCTACGTTCTTCCGTAGGTGAGGTTCACTCTTGAACACTTACCCCTCTGTCTACGTTTTTTGTAGAAGGGGCGTGTGTTTAGCCGATG
>LFYR01001305.1:6745-48453 GCA_001185155.1 Zostera marina
AAATTATCAGAGAGCCTCTAGATAATATAGATATGCCATGAAGTAGATGCTCGTATAGATGATCAGACTTTAGATAATGATTTTGTTTTGGATGATTCAAATAACTTGGATGTATTTGTTTTGGATGTGTATTTTTAAGATGATATGCAAAAATTATCAGGTTTATATATATTTTTTAGGTAATTATACATGTACAGGTTTTGGAAAAATTATATATATAAACAGGGGTATATATGCAATTTATAAAAAAATTGCAAATATTTACACATATGCCACTACCGCTTTGACCGCTTTAAGCGACGCTAAAGCGGTCAAAGCTGAAAAAGCGCTCCCTGGAAATTGGGAGCGCTTTCCGCTTTTTCGAACTATGGTTTTTCCCAAATGGAGATATCTACTCTGCAAATTTTTGAAACCAGCCTCCTAAGGCAACACTTTTAGTTTTTTAATTACTAGAAGTTATGCTAGATAGGAAAGGATCGATGAACCTAGTTCATCTTCCTACTTTATATGTTTTTTTTATCTCCATTTGTAACTCAGGGTTGTCCATTTTTAATGAAAATATTTAATTCTAATAAAAAAACATTCTAAAGCAATACTTAAGGAGAAAAATTTTAAATAGATATTAGAATTAATGTGTATCAGTTTATACTTTATTTACTTATTCTAATATCTTTGAAATAGGTCAATGTCCAAACTCCTTCATTAACTATTAATGGAAATTTAATTTCATGAAAATAAATAGATAAGATAAACATAATTAAAAAAAAGTAATTGGGCATAAAGTAATAAAATTATTTGAACACACAAAGGCTTTGTTCAAACCAGAGTGCTTAAATTCTTCATTTACCATTCATACTCATAAGTCATAACTCATATATAGATCCTACTTTTTAAACCTTGATACAAACTATGTCATTTTTTGTTATTCATAGAATTCATTTTCTTTGGTCTAATTTTCTAATTATTTTCAGCTTCGCGATCCAATGCCTGCTGTATTTTTCTTTCTCGTCGACGTCTCAATGGAAGCTGTTCAAACTGGTGTCACTGCTGCGTCCTGTAGTGCAATCAGCCAGGCTATTGCGGATCTCCCTGTAAGTTAAAGATTTTCAACTATTTTCTAGTGAGAATAAATCTTTAAAAATAGTATAACTATGTATTGATGATTTTCTCTATTAATGGATGATTGTGGATTTATTGTGCAATCAACCATTCTTTACAGGTTTCATAACTTGAATGTACAATACTTTTTTCAAATTTCAACCAGTACATTTTACTTTTCCAGCTTTCATCTTATTCTTTGTTGAGAGATAGAAAATTTGATCCATTTTGAACTATATTCTATCATCTCTCTTGATGGCCCATTTTCTTTGAGCTGGCAATATTTTTGTTTAAATACCACTTCTCTGCAATTTGTTCAAAGGTCACTGTCAGTTAGAAATAATTTAATCTTGTTCGTGCAGGGGGGACCTCGTACGATGGTTGGCATTGCATCTTATGACTCTACCATTCATTTCTACAATCTGAGAAGGTTTTTACAGCAGGTAGGTAAATAAATGATAAATGCCTAAACTTAATAATATATTTTTTATTAATTGAAAATATTGAATATCTCTTTGCATCTCTTCCTCCAATCACTTTTAAGGTCGAACACTTAAGTTGGAGTCTATAACCACCACACGTTTTTATTCCTTTGGCACATTCTAAGCACAATGGGATGAGCATCTTACAAAGGATGTGTTGTGGGCCTAACCAAGGTTAGGCCTCACAACCTTCTCTCTAGAAGGTCATCACAATCACATCATGGGGGCTGTCCATCTGATGTAGGCCTTGAACGATTTATGAGGACAGATTCAAAGGATGGATGAAATCTGTCCAGACTTGCATTCCAAAACAATGAAACAGTAAATTATTGATTGAGCTTTATGTTTCCCTTGAAGATTGATAGTTGCAAATTAGATTATCCTAATCCAAGGATAATCGTTGTGTGAAAATAGATAAGAATAATAGAAAATCGGCAGAAAAATAGAAAGAAATAAAGAAGGAAGGAAAGAAAGAAAGAAAGAATTCACGTTGAGAATTACCTTGGATAAAATAAAACTCAACTAGCCTCCACCTTTAGGGTCCACTCATATTTATACTCTCATAGTTTAAGAGTGGAAAGTCTACCATGAGAGTCCAAGCCATTTTATCGAGCTTGGTCCAAGGCTCGATCGAGCCTATTATTAATGCAAGCACTTAAGGGCTGCATTTCTTAGTTCTTCAGAAAATTCAGACCTCTGTTGTAGTAGGAAATTTGTGTTTATAGTCTTTTTGTAAGTCGACTCAGGAGGAAGTGGTAGTAGGGTAATCTTCCTACCATCAATTTGAAAAATATAGGTGTTTAATTTCCCATGGTGAGTGGCATTTACATCATATTGCCACGGTCTGCCCAAAAGTATATGTGTTGCATCCATATCAACTACATCACATACTACTGTATCGTTGTACCTCTTGCCAATGGATAGTAGGACTTTGCACAAATATCTATTTTTTGCTCCCTCACTATTTTTGATCCATCCTATTGTATAAGGTTTAGGGTGTTCCTCAAGGCTGAGTCCTAACTTTTTTGCTGCCTTCTCAGATATTAGGTTGTCCGTACTCCCATTGTCTATTATTATCTGACAAACTTTCCCTTTAACTGTTTCTTTGGTCCAAAATAAATTTGTCCTTTGAATCTGATCAGAAATTTTAGGAGTGTGAAAGGATCTATGGATCAAGCAAGATAGACTTGATCCTTCATCGGGGTCATACTCTTCTGCGGCCTCATTGGACTCATCTGAATTAATGCCATCTTCATTGTTTCTCAACCCTTCACAGAATTTTACAGATCCCCTCCTAGGGCAGTTATTAGCTTTGTGGCCCATTTCTTCACATTTATAGCATCTTATTGTGCTCCAAACTTGGTCTGTGACCCTTGATTTTTTTTCATTCAGATCTGTATTTTTCCCTTCTGGTGTTGGCAGAATTCCTTTGCCCTTGGAATAAATAGGTTTACTAGTTGAAGCTCCAGGTGAAAATGATGAGTACTTGTTTGTTTGTCTCTTTAGTTGTTCGGAGATGCTTACCGTCTTCATAAGTGACATTGGGGACTGTAAAATGACTTTTTCTTGAAGTTCTGATTTTAATCCCTCAATGTATCTCGCCATTTATTGTTCTTCAGATTCATTAAGGTTGTTTCTTGCTCCCAACCTATGGAACTCCTCTGTATAATCAGCTACTGACCTCTGTCCCTGTTTGCATTTCTGATATTTTGTAAATAAAATGGTTTGAAATTCCACCGGAAGAAATCTTTGTTTCAGCATTTTCTTCAACTTGTCCCGAGTTTTTATAGGTCTTTTTTGAAACCTAACCCTATGCATGGTGGTCTGATCCTACCACGCAGCAGCTCCACTTTTAAATTTTAGTGCTACTAATTTTATTTTTTTCGAATCTGGAATTTCCATGCAGTCAAAAAAATTTTCTACTTTCGAAATCCAATCTGAAAATTCCTCTATGTGTAACTGCCCATTGAATTCAGGCAGTTCCATTCTTAATTTATAATTCCCAAATTCATTTCTTTGATTTCCTCCATTGTACCTTTCATACCTTTGTGTGCTCCCCCTCTTGGATAGTCTCAACGGCCCCTATTTCTTCTTCTCTCGTACTGTATTAAATCTTCTTCCTCTGAAAATTGTCTCGCTGCCTGAAATTTTCTCCCTGTCGGATCTGTTCTTCCAAACGATCCCTAGCTGTGGGTGGGTTTCTTCTTCTGAAATTTATTGTCGGTTCTGCCTGTCCATTCACTGCCGGATCTGCTTCTCTATGCGGCTGAATAGGTTGCAAATTCTGTTGCATTGTTTGGAAGCCGTCCCTACTCCCTAACAAAGGTTGTCAAATCGGTTAGGACTTTTGCCAACCTCTCAAACTCTTCACGTGTGATGTTCTCGGCCATCTTAAATGATTCTTAAAAATGCTGGAATAAAATCCGTCTAGAATAAAATGCTGGAATAAATCGCAAGGAATTCTTCACGTGTGCTGGAATAAATCGCAAAGAATTAAATGCTGGAATTCTTCACGTGTGCTCGCAAATCCATCCAGGACAAATCGCTGGAATAAATTGCAAGGATTTTTTTTTCACATGTGCTGGAATAAATCGTCCAGAATCGCAAATCCGTCCACTTGCAGATCGCAAAATGCAAATCCGTCCAGGTGAAAATCGCAAAATAAAAAACTACTTGAAATGCAGATCACAACTCCTGATGTTCAAATGCAGATCGCAAAATCGTCCAACTGCAGATCGCAACTCCTTCCTAGTCCGATGCCACTTGATGCAGGCCTTGAACAATTTATGAGGACAGATTCAACGGATGGATGAAATCTATCCAGACTTGCGTTCCAAAACAATGAAACAGTAAATTATTGATTAGGGTTTATGTTTCCCTTGAAGATTGATAGTTGCAAATTAGATTATCCTAATCCAAGGATAATCGTCGTGTGAAAATAGGTAAGAATAATAGAAAATCGGCAGAAAAATAGAAAGAAATAAAGAAGGAAGGAAAGAATTCACGTTGAGAATTACCTTGGATAAAATAAAACTCAACTAGCCTCCACCTTTAGGGTCCACTCATATTTATACTCTCATGGTTTAAGAGTGGAAAGTCTACCATGAGAGTCCAAGCCATTTTATTGGGCTTGGTCAAAGAATCGAGCCTATTATTAGTGCAAGCACTTATAAGGGCTGTATCACCATCACCCATGATGTGAGTATAAATATGATGGACCTCACTTGGGAAGGTTGCTTTTTGCGTTACTGAATTCTCAAGGTATTACTTACCTCCTCCCTTGATCTACTTTTCGTCTACTGTTTTCTTCCTACTTCCTTTCTTAATTTCCTTGGTAATCCTTCTAGATCTAGTGTTCTTCTTTTCTGATCTTCTTGGTGGATTCCATGACCTAGACTCTACTGTTTTTCCCGATTGAGAATCTGAATTCTCAACTTTATTATATTGAGCATCCGATCCTGCATTAGTTTCTTATCCTAGGTAATTTATTTCTAGGTAGTTTATTATTCTAAAATATCCTAAAGTTGTAACTATATTGGAATATAACTTTTTTTTTTGGTAGAATATGTAACTCTATTCTACATGAATATTGGAAATAGTTTTCCAGTTTTATCACAAATACAAATTTCCACATACATTTCTACAAATACAAACTAAGTGAACTAGTAATATAGAACAAGACTGTTCTATGGAGAGATGAAGAAAGAAGATTGGAAACTTCTTATAAGAAGGGATGTAGATCTGGAATTTCCAAGGATTCCACCAAGGATCAATTCTGATCGGGAATAGCAAGTAGAAAAAAAAAATGGAAAGAGGAAGATAGAAAGGTAGCGGAAAAAACAGGAGAGAGAGATAATACCTTCTCAATAATAAAAATAATCACTCCCTCCTTTGGGTCCACTTGGTCTTTTATACTCACATTATGTGTAGTGGACAACTTTCACAATGTGAGTTAATTGGCTTCAAAAGTGAAGCACAATGGCTCGAGCCATCTCGAGCCAAGCTTGAGCCTGTTCAGGGGTGTGCTCATCTAATTGAGGCCCTCTGTTAATACTTCCAATATTAGGGGTAAAAAGGTAATTTGCAGAATTACACAAAGAACTAAGATGCTCTGCATCAACTAGGAATCTAGTTCCTAATCATATTAGTGACTTTTCATTATTGAACCACAATACCACATTGCTTTATATCTAACACCTGTGCTTTTTTAATCAAGGCACCCTTAAAAAATGTATTTTAGGAGTTGAACCTGTTAAATTGCATTAAATACGAATATTACACTCTGGATTAAAATGTATGTTATGCAGAAATAATGTTTTTACCTTTTTAGTGTACGTACATTGGCAACCTAAGTATCTTTTTTCTTTTCAGCCTCTGATGCTTATTGTTCCAGACGTACAAGATGTTTATACACCTCTTCATACTGATATCATTGTTCCATTCATTGAGGTTTTAATTTGCAGATTTTTTGTTTCTTATGCTGAATTTAGTACATTCTAAATTTTAATCATGTAACTTTCATGCAGGTTTTAATTTTTGTTGTGGTTTTTTTTTCAGTGTCATCAAACTCTTCAGCAGTTGCTTGGGAACATTCCAACGATATTCGAGAACAACTTGATCGCCGAATCTTCACTGATTGCTGCTATGAAGGTTTTTATAGTTTTTAACTTTTGATGTATCATATATGTATATATTCTGACAAAAGATTACGCGTCACTCTCCCCCTTGGGGGTTAATATGGAATGCTATTGGATGCTTGTCGTGGCATATATGGACGAAAAGAAATAAGAGATATAGACAGCACACTAGTAGGCCTCCTGAGGTAGTCCTTAAGGAGGTCATTAAAGACATCAGTCTCTCCTTTGATTCAGTGTATTACAAGAAGAGTTGTTGTCACCCTTTGGAGACATCCATGATGGAAGTATGGGAGACCAACCTCCTGAGGCAGCGTATCTAGTTGCTGTATAACTAGGCTACATAGTTAATGGGAGAGAGTCAATGAGCTTTTTGCTCATTTTTGTTACTTCTATTTTTATTTCTATTCTCTATTTTTGTAAACTTGGCATTAGCCTTATTCTAATGAAATTTAATTGCTTCAAAAAAAAAAAAAAAGTATATATTCTGAGTTTCTAATGAAACTTTTCTTCTTCTTTGTGAGCTTTGACATTGATATTTTGAAGAAAGTATAAATTTCGATTTAGTATTTTTTTGACTATGATATTTCCTTCATTGTTGCATTCTACTTCAGGCTTCTTGTTTGGCGATGAAGCCCACTGGTGGGAAGCTTCTTGTATTTCAGTCAGGTATGTTTTGCAATCTTTGTTTATTATATTTCATGCAATGGATTATCATTGACTAATAGTGTTTCTGATTTCTAAATAGTTTTTTCTTCTAAGTATAATGATGCAATTTCTAGTGTTGAACTCTTAGTAATTTTCTTTTGAAAGTGAAAGCAGCAGGGTAGAATTATCATATGTCATTAATGTAAGCCATATAATCTTCTATTAACTTAACCCCCTATTATTTAAGCAATAAGTTATTCTCCAGCCTCAGGAACCGAATATAAATATATAATCCAATTCTTCTCCAAATATCTGATTACTGGAGGCTGTTGTAGGCACTTTTTGAATCTCTATAATGGCATCTGTGGCAGGAAAGGTACAGAATATGGAGGCTAGGGGAGAAGATATCTCAGGAGGAGGTAACAAAAGGGATCATCAGAGATGTCATCCTCAGTTTTGACATCAAGACCTAACCTCCTGATGCATCAACTCTGGAATTCAGAGCCTTAGACTCCTGAAAACCCATTATGTAAATATTTTAGTGTCTGTCTATCTCCTAAAGGTTACAGCATAAGCTCTAACTTAGGTTTAACTGTTAAGGAACTACCTATATTTTCTGTTTATTCTGGGAAAGGCCCCCCACTTCATACCTAATGAAAATTTATCTTCCATCAAAAAGCCGCAGGAACTGCTCAAAGCCTCAGCTAAAAGATACCTGATATTCAAGTGAAACTGATTAACACAATTCCAAAGCTATAAATGAGATTTTTTTTCATTAGTTGAAGCAGTATATACTGCATATTACTCTACTATAACTCTTTTTTACTTCTGCATCTATTTGGGAAAAATATGTTGTGCAATTTGTTTCAAGGTTTTTCAATGGTATAACAAAAATATAACACAAAATTGTTGTATCAGATTTTTATAACAAAAATATTTTCCACTTTTTCATGCAAGTTTTTTGTCTTCTGGTAGTAAACTAAGGGGGGAAATCCTGGATTTTCTGTCATTCTTGCAGTTTTGCCATCAGTTGGGATTGGATCTTTTTCCTCCAGAGAAGCTGAAGGAAAGACAAATGTGTCATCTGGAGAAAAGGTACAGTTTTCACCATTGAAACTTATAGTGCATGTTGTACACTTTTGCTTTCTATTCTGCTGGTATTAGATTTTTTATCTTTTATTGGAAATTATTCATGGAGTTTGGACGTCGGTATGATGATTTTTTTATATATGATTTGGATATTCACTCATATTTATAGTAAACAGTAAAAGTGCATCATCTATTCATCATTGTAAAATTTTGAATTGCACGATTCATTCAAAGCTTTGGTATGTCTCCTTTAATTTGAGTAAAAAAAACTTAATATTTAATTCAGCACTGATCATTTAAAGTACAATGATATAAAATATAAATTGGTTCAGCAATTCATTTAGCTATTTTGCTTAAAGTCAAAAAAATTATAATTGTCTATCGATAGGAATTTTTCATTTTTATGCACTTAAGTTAGCATACCATCCTTGTCAATGTCGTCCCAACATGAATCCTAATATTTAATTATCTTTTTCAATTATATTACAGGAGGCTGACAAACTGCTTCAACCAGTTGACAAAACTCTCAAGACTATGGCGATAGATTTTGCAGAATGGCAGGTTAGATTTTATCATTTTAACACTTATTGATGAGCTGATCATCATCGAACTCATACCCAATTAGAAGGGATTAATTGGATCTAGGGAAAATTTAAAGCCAATCGACTAGATGATTGGTCATGGACTTTAGGCCTGATTAAATTGAGGTTTTTCGAGGTGTCACCATCCATTTTTCCTTATGGTCGACCAAGTTCAGAATGGAGACTATAAATAGGAGTGGAAGGGAAGGAGGAAAGGAAAGTCAATTCATTTGTTTTCAAGGTGATATTCTATATTCTAGAGCTCTCCACACACACTCGGTGAAGAAGGTTAGTGTGGTCGTCCAGTGTACGATATTGCTGCCTGATTTACATCAAAGTCTGGTTACTTGATCTGGTACCAGTAGTGGTACATTGGAGTTTGAAATTTGAATTTGAATGGTAGTCCGAAGCACGATACATATGGTATTGAAGCTAGCACATTGTCCATAGCTCAACGTCATTGACTAGTCACAACAAGATCAGCCTTCCTAATTTAGTTCCTTCCATGGGATCTTGGAGTTAACGTGGTTGTCTGAACTCTGAAGCATACCACCTCTTAGGGATCCCGTAACATCAAAAGAGGTCCTCGTAGTTTAGATAATAAATAAAGTAAAGCCTTACCACCAGAGAAGTCGACGACCTTGGTAGGCATATTGCATCTAGCAGTTGACCTATAACTGGTCTACTTCTGAAGAGGTCATACTACCCACTCTTAGCAAGACCCATTGAGCTTCTTGAGGTTGACGACTCTGCCATGACAAGTCATCGACTACTCAAGGAGGTTAGTTATGCCCAACGGAAAACCGTTAGGAGTAAATGACCATTGTGCCTTCATTCAAGTCTATGAATAAAGTGTACCCCTCTACAGAAAGGGGACCCCACATTCAGAGAAGATACAAACTTCAACGAATAGAGTGTGCTCTAGAGTCAATGAGTCGTCGGTCAAAAACTTTTAGTCACTGACTTTCGAGACTCGTCTACTTACCCTTACAAGTGAGAACCTCATTAGGTACCCGATACTCTCAGTAACCCAATCCCCAATTCGAGCTCAACCGAAAGACTTTACTATCGACAAAGTCCACGGGGTCCAGTATTTTTGAGAGATCGTATCCCAACCGATTGTTCTACTGAAGGGACATGAATCCCTTCTGAATGGAGCTCGGTATCTTCTAGGAATCTTCTGAATGGTTCTACTGATTTTGGTGCTTGAATCCTTTTCAAATCGTTCGTTGTCATTTATTAAACTCAATTTCTTTATTCCCTTAGGATGCATGTTTCTCTATTTCAATTCTTAGTTTGATAACTTTGTCTATGGTGTTTCTACTTTTAATAATCATATTATGGTATTTACCCAGATTCGTGTGGATATATTCATTTCTAGCCAGACTTATGTAGATATTGCTTCCATTTGCGTTGTACCAACAACTACTGGAGGGCAGGTATAATTTTTCCTCTACAAATATGAATTAGATATCTGTTATCAAAGTTTATATATTGCATTTTGTTCTCCATCACTTCATGTTTGAAAGTTCTAGACCCTGTTTACGAAACAAAATTAATTTTGCAATTATCTTTAGGTTATTTTAATAGTGTATTTGTGATGTTTCCCATACAGGTGTATTATTATTATCCATTTTCTGCTCTCTCGGATTCTGCTAAGCTTTATAATGACCTCAGATGGAATATTGGCAGACCACAGGGATCTGAGGCTATAATGCGTGTAAGGTGCAGCCAGGTTAGTAGTCATTGGATTCATTTTTGTCTTGCATTTTCCATTATACGATGCAATGATGCATGTAAAGTGCATCTTTATCTCTCTAAATAAAAAATTTCTTAACATCTTTTTCTAATTATTTATATATACTTTTTAAAATATCTTAGGGCTTACAAGTACAAGAATACATAGGAAACTTCTGTAAACGGGTTCCTACTGATATAGATCTTCCCGGGGTAAGCACATTTTAACATTATGCATGAAAAGGTTATGGTTGATTATGGCTTTGATTTCAATATTAAGGATCGATCATTCAAATGCATACATACTAGCTGACTTTAAAACATATTGTTCAAATTTTATTGTCCTTTTAGTGATTTGAAGTTTTTTTAATCATTTTCTCAACATTTCTTCATTTGGTCTCTCACGTTCATGCCAATTTCATATATTTTATGAGTTAATGTTCATTTAATAATGTTTTACTTTTTACCAACTATTAACTCTAAGAAAACTCACTTCCTTCAGATTGATTCTGATAAAACTATAATGGTGACTTTTAAGCATGATAACAAATTTCAAGAAGGTGCTGAATGTGCTTTTCAGGTTCTAACTGAAATTTTATTTCAAGACTACTTTACTACTTTTTTAAAATATTTACAATACATATTTAGTTTAGCCTTATCATAATTTGTGTGTTTTGTAATCTTTATTTGAATTTGCCATATCATCCAGTGTGCACTCCTTTATACGACTGTATATGGACAACGAAGAATTCGTGTTACTAATCTATCTCTTCAATGTACGAGTAATCTTACTAATATATTTCGTACAGCTGATTTGGACTCTCAGTTTGCCATTTATCTTAAACAATGTGAGTGTTTTGTTGATAATTATTTATTTTTGACATCTTCCATGATCGACTTGATTTAATCTTTGAATTTGTAAGAAGTAGAAGAAGAAAACTCTCGTTCATATCATGTGATGGATGCAAAAACCTTATTTCACTATGCTAAAAATAACTAGCATGTATGATTGGATCATGTTCTTTTTAGGATTGAATATAACTTTGATATCTACAATAAAATTTTATGCCATTCCGTTGTATTTGCTTGCTTAAAATGACATAACAATGTTATGTTTTCCTTTTGTAGCTGCAAATGATATCTTAATAAATCCGCTTCCCAAAGTCCGTGAAAAAGTCACCAATCTTTGCATCAACACACTTCATTCTTATCGAAAATATTGCTCAACTGTAACATCATCAGCAAAATCAGGACAGCTTATTCTTCCTGAGGCTCTAAAGCTTTTGCCTCTTTATACTCTAGGTGTGTAAAGATTTTCTCAAATGGCATAAATTTATGTGTATAAGCTGCTTGTTTACTATAGGACAGTTAATTTTTGTCAGATTTCAATAAAGTTTTATTTAACACGCAAGGATATTAAACATGCTTGTTTTATTGAAGAAATTACTAAAGATTATCTTATTTCTATTGTTATATTTGACATTTTGACCATTTACTAACTTTTTTATTCCAGCACTCATCAAAAGTATTGGATTGCGTACTAATGGACGAATAGATGATCGATCTCACTGGATCAACTGTGCACTAACTCTTTCAACTGCGCTGTGCATTCCTCTAGTGTATCCAAGAATGATAGCAATCCACAATCTTGCTTCAATGGTATGCAAGTAATAAATACTACGTGACCTGTAACTTTTATTATGTTATGTGAAAATGAAATTGCTTGATTATCTGAATTAACAGGAGGATGGCTTGATCATTCCATCCACGCTCCCTCTTTCCAGTGAGCACGTGACAAATAATGGAATTTATCTTTTAGAGAATGGAGAAGATGCTTTGATTTATGTAGGAAATTCTGTTGATGTAGAAATTTTGCAGAATGTTTTTGGGGTTTCAACTGTTGGTGCAATTCCATCTCAGGTTTGTCCTGATTCTCTGCTTACCTTGTTGAAAGTATTTTTCATAGTCTCGGAAAGAAATTTAAATAGATTCATCGAGGGGCAACGATTTCACTGTTTTTGACGAAGAATGAGGATGGATGTCAAGACTTGATCATGAAGGATCGAGAGGTGGCTTGAAATAACAGTGTAATCGGAAGTTCACCGATCATTGTACTGGATTCCACCAGTGAGGGCTAAAAAAAGAAGAACGAGAGAGTCAAAATAGAAGTAAGATATACTTGGAGAATATTTGTGGAAAAAGTTGAGTTTGCTACGTTTTATCCACCTTTATTTATACTTGATTTCATGACAAGTGGGAGTCATGATATCGAGTCGAGTTCTAACCAAATTGGTTAGAGTGCACCCGTGTTCTCTGTGATGCGGGGACATTAGTATTATATAAGTTTTTTTCTCAATTCATACCCAAAAAGTTCTCTACAAAATTAGCATAGGTGTTATAGATTTCTTATTCATTGACAATGTCCATTTATGATTTTTTTGCCATTGACAATGTAAGCTCTATTTTTCATTTATCACTGCTTATTCCCATCTAAAACCTAGAATACATTCCCAGATTCCTTATTTTTGTATTTAGAACCTTTTATAATCTTTCTTCTTCCAAATTGTCTGACAATAAATATTATATGGCCGTGTAAGTATTCGTTATTCATAGAAATGAACTTTGCAAACATATATGTAGTCCTAGTACTGATGCTGAATTTATTATCCCTTTGGTGGGTTTATGTGTTGCCTTTCCTTTTATCCAGTTTATGCTGAAGCAATATGACAATGAGTTGTCAAAAAAGCTAAATGATATAGTTAATGAAATTCGAAGGCAGAGATGTTCTTATTTACGGTATGATTATTCCCATATCTAAATGATACTGGATAATATTCCATGAAGATCTTGTTCTGTTTATTTTACAGGTATTTATATAATTATATTTAATTATTTGTATATGCAGATTGCGATTATGTAAAAAAGGTGATCCGTCAGGTTAGTGAAGAAGTCTGAGATCATAACCTTGCATATTAGTTTTTTACAAAAGTAAAAGTCAGTCTTAAATAGTAAAAAAAATCCAATATGTAAATATGCTCTTTCTTAACATAGAAGCTGACGAGCTGTAATCTTTCCTTTCGTATTTTCTCTCATTCTTCTAGCCTTACGAGTTATTTGCTTCTCAATTGAATCTAATAGTGTATAATAAGTCTAGAAGTTTTTACTTTATTTTATATTTATAGTTCTACTCATTCTTCAACAAAAGCAGAAATACTAAAATAAATAGTGTAATTTTGTATTTTTGCTGGATTTGTGTTTAAAGGGCAATTTTCTAATCATATTTGCTTTGTCAGGTATGCTATTCTTTTCATATTTGATTGAAGATAAGTCTCCTGGAGGCCTTTCCTATGTTGAGTTTCTTGTACATGTCCATAGACAAATACAGGCAAAAATGGACTTGTAATTATTAATTAAGGTAAAATCTGTTCACAGTGGTTCTATTATATTTACAGTGGTTCACACTCCACAGTGGTTTTATTGATAGTTTAATACAATATCATCATGGTATTTCTTGTTTTTTGGACTTGGAATTAAAAAGCTGATAGGTAAAAATGAGTTGATTATTTCATTTAGTTAGTTAGCAAAATCAAGTATAATGGCTAACAGTTCTCTTAACTTTAATATTTTTATCAATCGCAACATTCTAATGATTTTTCCTTGGGTTAGTTCTATTTGGTATTTCGTTAACAAAATCAAGTTTAGGTTCAACTTCTGCTGAATAAACCATGTGATTTCATGTCAATATCAAAATGAATATGACTGAGGATTTATGATGGTTGACCACATCTTTTTTTTAATGTAGAGCAAACCTCTAAAAATGTTGATTTAAATATGGTTGTTTGTTATTTACTCTCTTTTGTTATTAGTACTTGAAAGAGATGGAAGAACCAAGAACACCATAGATGTTCTACTATGTTGACATACACTAAAAAGATTGTCATTTATGCGAAGGAAATGTAATTGAAAAGGGTTTCTAAACTTGCTATCTTCTATTAAAAATAAAATTCATCATCCCATGTTGTTTTAGACTTTTAGTATAATGAGATGCCTAAAGTGACGCAAATCTTGTATTAAAATAGTAATCATAATATGAACATACAAAATTCTTGGTGTTGCAAACAACATAAATCATAACATCAAAAGTGCAAAAAAGCGAAAACAAATTGACAGAAAAAGTAAATAATTACAGAAAGAAAATAAAAGGAAAAACAAAAAAAAAATGGAAGAAGAATTTTTTTTATAGAGTTCCTCTCCTGTACAACATCTATTTCCCAAATGACGCCTCTCAAAATGCAGAAGCATACACTTGCATATCCACTTGGTCACTTAAATACATATAAACCCAACCCACTAAAAGAAGGCACCAGTCAAGTAGAATTCTCTTCAGTTGAGGAGTTTAATGGACTATCTTGGTGATGGTGATAGTAATGATGATGATGATCTTCATTGTTATGATTCAATTGATTTCTGGATCTCCCCAACCTTGGCCGGATATTGATCCCTGTTGGAAATGGTTCCTGGGAAAAATTTGTGATGAGATATTGAGATTCGATCATTCAAGTAAAAATTAAAAACAATAAGAAAATTAACTCAAGTTGTCTTGTGATATTTAAGTATATAAGGTTGTGAGTTATATTACTAAATCCTAATGGGTACATACCCACTTCGATTTACCTAGTGATATATTAAATGGGTTCTAATATAGTAACATGTCATCAAGATGTTTTTACCCTTCTAGGAGGAGTTTCTTCTGTATAAAAAGAGTAAAAAATGAGCAAACATACTTGGTCACCAGCATTTGGTCCATCAGAATGAAATAGAATAGGACGACATCGTTTATCCTCATTCATCAAGCTTGAATTCTGGAAATGAGCAACAAGGGCAGCTTTTCCCTGTATTCTAGCATATGCTAATGATGCCACTTTTTCACTGTTGAATTTCTCCCATTTTTTACCATTAAATGCCTAAAAAAGGTGACTGATTAATTATTTCAAAATGAGGATTCTGCACAAATCATTATAGCTTTGATTCATCATACCAAACACAACCAACCTTATGAAAGGGAATGATCTGCAGAGGATCTATAATGTTTATAAATGCATAGCCCACATTGCACTTGTTCTACATAGCCAAACCAAACAAAAATAAACCAGTGTCAGTAAAACTCAATAGGGAAAGGTATATAAACTACAAGTGCTGTTTTTGCCCACCTTAAAATCAATGGGCAAATATACGAAATCATATGTTCCACGATGATTTTCATCAATTGCGGCAAGAAGCATCTTTGATGTATACCTGCAAAAGAGAAGAAAAAAATGAAAAATGTCATCGATTCAAAATTCAAATGTTTTTTTAGAAAAAGAAGAAAAGACTATTTGCAATTTTGCTTACTTGTTGGGAATATTTTTAATCATTAATGTCGTTCGACTGTCTTTTCCACTTATAATCAACTCGATGTCAAGTTCATATTGCCTTTTGCTATCAGCTTGATTAGAACCAGTGTTGCTATCATTTCTTCGACTTCTAACACAATCATTGGGAGCATCGAAGGCAGAAGGCATGGCAATCACGCCATTGCCGTGAAAAATATGGCATCTTTGCTGTAGAATGGGAGGCTCCATGAAGTTTCCATTGATACAGGGAAAGACATTGTGGTGAGGAGTTGGGCTACTAGAAAATCCCATACTCACCATAGAGGGATTTGCAGTTGGTGCTGATCCAACATGGTGTGCTCCAGGATATAGCATATGCGGAGGTGGTGTTGAATATCCATGAAACTGTGACGAGTTAGGCCACATCATCGGGACTGAAGGAGCATGGAATGAGTTGTTGTTCCCTGCAAACTGATGTTGAGGATACCTTCTATTACCTGAAGCTCCAATAACTGTCATTACAAGAAGGCTAATTTAATCACTACTGTGAAAATCTTATAAAATTCGATTGAAATAAATGATTGATCCATGTAGAATTTAATACTTACCCATTTCAGAATGTTCAAAGCTATGACCTCCAAAGCCAGTGGAATTTACTGAGTTGTATGGAATACCTTGGGGTATCATATTATCATGACATTCTGGAAGGGAATGAGGATGGAAATTTGGCATAGGATGAAAGTCAAAATTCCCATGATTTCCTATAGAAGGAGATCTGATTGGGGAAAAACTGTGTGGAGCAGTTGATGGAATCCCATTGAATGTGGTATTCCCAGTTGAAACAGGCCCTGAATTAAATACTAGTAAAAATCAAGATCAATCAACAAAATAAGATGATTCTTGGGTTTTTGGAGGAGAAATGCATTTCATATCTAGTTCCTACCATAGCTTCCAGTCAGTGAAGTATTTTTAGAAGCTTGCTGATGGAATCCACCAATTTCATCCTTCTGTGGCTCATGAGAGAATATCTGCTTTAGACTTCTGAAAGAGGAAACAAAAATACTAAGGGAAAAATTCATAGAACATTCCTTCATTTCTAAAAAATAAAACTATATTGATGAAAGAACAGCCATTTTGATTATAGAAAACATACCGTCCTGTGGTTCCTGAATGGCAGTACTTCTCAAGTTTAATTCGCTTCCCAGCAATTTCTCTCATGTTCAGAGCATGAAAAGCAGCTTCAGAAGCTCTAACATCATAAAAATCGATAAATTTTTTATGAGGTGCCTCACGGATCTAAAGAAGAACACACATGATCAGTTAGTGTGTTAATTTTACCAAGGCATTATAAATTGGATGGTTTTAAGGAATCTGTTCACCTCTTTAATCTGTCCATATGCACCAAAAATCTGGTAGAGATTTTCATTAGAAACCGAAGAATCGAGGTTGAATATCACAAGTGTACTCATGTTTGAAGAATCAGTGTTGACAGTTCTCACAAAAAGAGGTTTAGAAGGATGTTCACAGCCTCCTGCTCTGTCGACTTCTTCAATCTCCATCCCACCTATGGAACAAAATATATCTTCTTCCACATCATCACTGGTATTGGGTTGTGCAATGTAGTCAAGCAAATCGTCATCGTTAGGAAGAAGATTTCCAATGGTCTGAGCTTCCATTTCTTTAAGAGACTCGAAGAGCCCATCATCTTCGTCAAAGTTAAATTTAGTTGCATCGACAGAATTACCGAAGAAAGTATCATTTGAAGTTAAGCTAACTGCATCACATTCATGCAAACAAACATCAAGCAAGCAGATATGAAATATAAGACTTTCTGAACATAAGAAAGATTAGGAAACCTTTTTTGTTGAACAATTCTGACAGAGAGTTCGATAATAGATTATTTTCACTCCGAACAACATTGAGAGCAGTTTTGTTCCCATTTGCATAGTTTGCAGGTTGCTGGAGGAGATCAGACCGACAAAACACATCGCTACTTGGTTTCCAAAGATCTTCGAGACTAAACCTCGCATTCTGCTCTTTAAGGAAATGAGAATCTGCACATTTTGAAGAATTTATCATCCCCAATGAAGGTTGAAGTTTTTTCTCAATTGTTGGTGAAGCAAAAGGCTCATTTCCAAGCTTTAATGCCATTCCCTCAATGCCTACAACCAAACATCATCTTAGAACTGTTAATAAAAATTTGATTTTGTGCAAAAGCAAGAAGACACGTTACACAGTGAAAGAAGATGGATTCAACAGTGCAAAGAGAGAGCATTTGAGGGAGGGGGAGTAGACAGTGAAAAGGTTAAGAATATAAAACTCTGGCCATGGTGCTATGGTGGATGAGCACTCACCACCATGATCAGGTACTGATTCAGGTTTCCAGAACCCAACCTGTCTCTGCAAAAAGAAAGAACCCCATGGTATCATCATCATCATATGTTTTGATAATTTCCACAGGTGTGAGATGCTATTTATGGTTCATAGAAAACATCCATACCTCTGTGGGGAAGTGAATTTCATATGAGTAAAAGGAAGAAGGCTGTGCAGAAGGCGGCACATACAATGGCGAAAACCCTCGCCTTTCATCCATTAATTCAGATGGCATCTTTACTTATAACACTCAAACAACCAAACCTGTTCAATCAAACACACAGATGACAAATAAATAGACAAAGATGAGCACAAAAATCATAAAAAAGAAAACCCACTAAAAGAAATTTCTCTCTGCAGAGGAAATAAACTACAGAATTTGATATGAGAAGGATCACAGAAAAAAGTGAAAAAAAAAATCCTTCCTTCTTCCCATAGGGAGCAAAAAATTCCCATCTTTTTGGTGCAAACAAAAAAGAGAAAGAGAAAGAAAAAGACCCTCACCACTCACCAGTCAGATCGACTGCGGCAATAAAATCAAACCAACCCAAATCTCCAAGTCTGCATCTTTCTTGAAATCAGATATGGGTTTTTATCAACAGAGGAGAAGAAGAAGGGGAAGAGGAAGGAGAATGATTAGAGACAGAGAGTTCTGAAGATGGAAACTTGGAATAGATTGTGCCATACGAAAAGAGCTGTAAACTAAACAAGTTAACAAGGTGACTTCTTTCTCTTACTTTTCTCTTCACCTCCCTCTCCCATGTAAGATGTAACTATGTAACCATGTTCTTTCTTTCTATAATATATATATCCTTAATCCTTCTCTCACACTGTGGGCTTCCTCCATCTTCAGACAAAACTGCCCGCCACATCCCCCCCTCTCTCTCTCTTCCCTCTGGCGTAACCCACCGTGAACAGTGCTGTGACGCAGAGAGAATATCTAGAGAGAGAAAATGGATTTAACTACCGTGGATTAAAAAAAGCGGGAAGAAATTATAAGATAGAGATAAAAAGGAGAATTTTAATATAAAAAAAAACTTATTTTTAACAATTATATGAATACCCTTAAACTATTTTTAATATCGTATGCTCCCTAAAAAAAGTTTATTGTTAAAAACATCTCTTTTAGGACGAGATTGCCCTTTTTATAAAAATGTTTGTATACCAGAGTCACATAATATATCATCGAATAAATCGTAGTGAAAATGTACACAACGAGACTCGACTTTTGGATCTCATAAAACTTAATAGTTACTGTGCTCAGTTGAGTTAATCCCTTGTGTAAGACTACCCTTATTCGTTTAGCGTTTAATGATAGTTTTTTATATAACGGAGGCCAAATGGTATATTTCTACAGGTGATATATCAGAAGTCATATAATATATTACTAGTTAAATCGTAACGAAATTTAAAAAAAGTACATACACGACGAAACTCGAATCATGAATATTCAGTTGAATTAATCTCCCTGTGTAAACCGCATAATGGTCAGGGTCTTTTTCGGTGAAAAGATTCGACGAAGAAGATGAAACCGAAACACAAGAGACCGATGCCACTGAGTTTTTGGTTATGGCGAATAGTAATAAATTAGACATCTTGAGGATAAAATTGGAAAGCATACTATTTTGAGTTGGATGAGACTTTTTGCATATTTGGTCCTTAATTTTAGGTTATTGTAAAAAAAGCCCTAGTAGTTTCTGGAATTCCAAACTTTATGGATTGTTCTGGAATACTTTATCCAGTTCATGTGTTGTCTACTTTCTATTGTCAATATTGGGTTTTAAACTTTATTATTACCCAATTTTTCAGATTTTCGAGATAATTATAAAGTTTCGAATAAAAAATGTATGCAAAATACCTCTGAAATTTTTTAGAACACTAAATCAGAAGTATAAGCAAAATATTCTTGAAAAGGATTCACATTAGATAATTATATATTTATAGAATAAAATTCAGAAATGCTCGTCTAATATGAACTCAAAAGTGCTCAAGTCTGTGTGGAAATGTGTGCAACCAAAACATTAAAAAACAATATAATTAAAAGACGATTCAGATGACTTTGCACAATATCCAACGGTTTGTAGAAAAACTGTATATTTATATATAAGATATAATGAGATAATCCAATGGTTTTTGTGAGATGAATTTTGAGATATTTTCAATCCTGCTGTTAATTTTAAATCTAATAATTATTTTGAAATGTTTAAATTTATAGATCAATATTTTAAATAAACGGTTGATATTCAAATATCTGAAAAGAGACAGATAAATCTTAACCATCTATTTCTTATCCCATCATTATTAAAAAAATATTAATATTTATTTAGTTTTGTCGTTTAAAAATAAAACTATCACTGCCACATCATCATTAATAATGCACCGCCCGACGCGTTAGATTAGACTCGGTCTTCAATGTACGTACGCAACACCCATAACGTTAGTCTTTAGGTTAGACCTGGTACGCTTGTACTATAATTTTTTTTTTTAAATATTAAATTACGAAACTGGCCTTTTAATTATTGCTATTTTGAATTTTACTATTATAAAATAACAACTTTTTTCCATAGCATAATCCTATCTGAGTTGTTGGATATTGTGCAAAGTTATATGAATCGTTCTTTAATTATATTGTTTTTTAATGTTTTGGTTGCACACATCCTCATACAGACGATTTGAGCACTATTGAGCTCATATTAGGTGAGCTCACTGGAATTTATAAAGAACGAGATAAGATATGATTTCGAGTTATCATCAATTTTATGTAAAGTAAATGAACGAAATAATAGATTATCAATATCTCAAAAGATATCTTATTTATCAGGTGTGCCAAGGTAAAAATACGTCAAAATATGTTAAATTAATCTTGTTTATTAGATCGACTTTTTGTCGTACATGTATTAGTATCTTTTACAGTACATTATTTTAGTCATTGAATTAAATATTAATGAACACGATTTGATATCGTACGACGACGCATTTAAGTTACTACTTATCCGAAACGAATTGTTATTTACTTATGTACCACATATAACGTATCACATATGGTATAAAAAAATCAAATTGACTGAAAAATAAAATGAAAGATAATAAATGATTATTTAGTTTGATGTCCCATCATCTGCCTAAATATATTATGTGTTGTTCCATCAGGAATATTTTGGAAACAATGAAATTTGAATTCAAATCTCAGCCATGTAATTCAGATAGGAATTTGATTTTAGATGAATTGATTTAGTGAAACTATTTAATTCTAATCATTGATTTAGGAAGTGATTCTCATGAGATAATATTTTAGATTATGAGATGTTTGTTTAAATTTCATTTCAATTTTTTTTAAGATATTAAAGATTAGATAACAATTAAATATTCTATTCCAAAAATTAGGTTAAATGGAACATAAAAAAAATTAAGATATCAATACGATGAGTGATTATCAGATGTGTCATGTCAAAATGTGTCAAAATATGTCAAATTAATCATATACATTAGATCAATTTTACGTCGTACATAAGTTAGTGTCTTTTGCAGTACATTATTTTACGTCGTACATGTGTTAGTATCTTGTACGTGCAGTACATTATTTTAGTCATTGGATGAAATATTAATGGACACGATTTGATAACGCACGGTGACGCATTTAAGGTACGACACACCTGAAGTGCACCCTAAATATGAAATCTCCTATAATTTATTTGTTATCTTTTAATTAAGTTCCATTTTAAATTCTTCCTCATTATTTGTTGATGGTGTGTGGGTTTGCGCTAGATGACTCACACACATAATTTTCTAATATTCCTCTCAATAAATCTCAACCCCCTCTTTTGTTGAAACAGGGGAGGTATGTGTAGGAAACCTTCATGGGTCTTCTGAGCCTTGTGGTCTGTTCGGCCCATGGTCCGTCTGAACGAGCCTTGGTCCCAACATTTGTTATCTAGAGTCTGGTGATACATGGATTCACGTATTTTATATCGATCTCATTTAAAAGTGTCTAAGAATCCTTGACAAGTTCGACGACTCCAAGCAGGTTAATTCTTCGAACCTAAAATAAAGACAGTCGTGGAAACAAGTAGTAGATTCGACGACCTCAAGAAGAGTCATCATCCCACTGATCACTAAGAAAAAAAGTTAAGATTAGATAATAGAAAATGTTCTCTAGATCAACAGACATCAGGAGACTTCTACAATCATTAAAATCGTCGAATGCAGAAACTCTTTTTTGTAAGTGAGTAATTGGTGAATTCGACCTCATGATACATCAAAAACGTCAAATGTAGTAAACAATGCTTAAATAGACATTACCAACCGACCAAATGGAAAGCGAAAGAAGCTCAACCACCAAGCTTCTTGCCGACAGACAAACTACATTAGATTGACCGTGAGTTGGCACAAAATCACCGACGACAACACTGTCCGAGGGTATTTTGGTAATTTAGTCAAAATGAAGAAGAAGAAGAAGAAGGGAAAAGAACTATGCCATTCCTTCCTTTTTATCCTTTTACTTGGTAAGATTCCATTGGAGTTACAAGAGTTAGAAGAGTCGGAAGATGTTCATGTCTTTCTCTTCTTATTGAAACCAAAAACATTATGAAAAACGACAACATCCATGGTTTCCAACTAATTTAATAATCATAAATCATCAACCACATTGAAATGTGGTTGGCAACAAGTTGACAAGTGAGTCCATGTGAATATGTGATGGCTAAGCCAAAGTATTGTATTGACGTACAAGTTAGAACAAACACTTGTGACATGACATCTCATCGTAACTCTGCAATTTTTCTTCCATCTTTTCCTTATATTTTAAACTACACAAAGATGAAAGAACAGTCTCATTGTATATTAAAAAACAAAACAAAACAAAACAAAACAAAAAAAAAAAAAAAAAAAAGATAAAAAATGAAGATGAACAGTCTCATTGTACATTAACACTTTCCAATTGGGTCATCCAGTTGATTAGATTCTGCTGACTAAAAGAGAAATTCAGGAAGAATCTTTTTAAGAAGGGTTGTATTTTAAGAGAAATTTACAATCGTATAGAAAGTCGACCAGAGGTTAGTCTGCTAAAAAAATCTTTAAGATTAAAAAAACAAATCTGTTTCGGCTCTTCTAGTCGACTAAAGAAAAATTCCAACTAACTAAAAGAGAAATTCAGTTGATTAGGGGAGATTTTTTTTAAAAGAGGTTGTATTTTAAGAGAAAAGTCGACTAGATGTCAGTCTACTAGAAAAAATCTTTAAGATTAAGAAAAAAAATCCGTTTCAACTCCTCCAGTCGACTAAAGGAAAATTTCAGCTAACTAAAGGATAAATTCATTCGACTAGGGAAGAATCTTTTTAAGAGGGATTGTATTTAAAAAAAAAGCAACAGTCGTTTAGACAAGTCCACTAGATGTCAGTCCACTAGAAAAAATCTTTAAGATTAAGAAAAAAAATCTATTTCAGCTCATTCAGTCGACTAAATAAAAATTACAGCTGACTAAAGGAAGAATCCAGACGACTAGGAGAAAATCATTTTAAAAGGGCTGGGGTTGTATTTTAAGAGAAAAGTTACAGTCGTCTAGAGAAGTCGACCAGATGTCAGTCTACTAGAAAAAATGTTTAAGATTAAGAAAAAAATCCGTTTCAATTCATCCAATCGACTAAAGAAAAATTTCAACTTACTAAAGGAAGAATTCAGACCACTAGGGGAAATCATTTTAAAAGGGCCGGGGTTGTATTTTAGAAGAAAAGTTATAATTGTCTAGAGAAGTCGACTAGATGTCAGTCTACTACAAAAAGAGAATTCAGTCGACACGAGGAGAACATGCTATCTAATGATAATCGAGTAGTTGTCTCTTACATCTCAAGTGAAGTGTCTTCCAAAATGTGACACTAGTAATACACTTGTGAATAGATGGATAGATTATAGTCCAATAGTAATACACTTGTCACATCATGAGGAAATGGAATATTTGGGTAACACTAAAATAACAACAGGACAAGAATAGGGCAATAATTGGGAAGGACTGAACATAGATTCAATTTATCTGGATTGATTTTTACCAGGTGAATGTAATCATGCATTGGTGACAATTGAATTTTTTTATTGTAAGAAATACCCAAAAAGTGGTGAGAGCAGTGATTTATAAACAGGTTTATTTTTTTATTAAAAAAAAAGTGATTTATAGATAGGGTTGTAGTGGTTTAAAAAAGTTGTGTGCTTGCTTCTTGGGAAATTGAGCTCTACTAAATAGCACAGAAGTCAATGAATATTATGTACCCATCAACTGACATCATTCTTGCAAAATCAATTGAATTTGAAATTATTCCAAACCAAAATCAGATTAAGCAAACCTTCTAAAGAGTAAAGATTTACCTAATACACCTGAAAACAAGCTAAAATATATTTGCAACTTGCTGCTACTGCTAGTCAACTTCATCAGGCAAGAACTTCACCAGAAGCAGGTTCAAATCGACAAACACAATCATATATATTACCTTGAACCAGCTTCTCAGCTAGCCTTTGATTCTTCACCATTGCAAGCTGAAACAGAGCAAAAACATCAGAGTTCACCTAATATATCACCAGGTGGGTAAATAAATAATAGAAACACATACTTTCAAGACGTCACATTTAAAGCGGGCGTTGAAGTTGGTGTGAAGAGATCTACCCATTCCTTCTAATATAACCTATGAATCATGTGAACAAGAAAAAAAACTAGTATTGGACTATGTTCATTCACAGAATTTATGCTGCTAACAAAACAACAATGTGATTACCAAATCTGCATCTTTTGCAACAGCAGCAAGTTCTGAACTGACTTGCCGAAAGTCGATGCATGGACTCCCACACCCATTCTCGACAACCATTAAAGGAACTGAGTTACAGATTTCTTTCGAAGCATCTTGAATGACCATAGCATCTACCAGTAATCCTCCAGCTTCGGCAGATTTTCGGATTATGTCACAGTGCTTGAATTCAAAAAGGAAAATAAATAAGTATAAAAGATACACAGACTTTAAAAAACCATATGGGGATACTTTTTAAGTGTAAAATATTTTTGATAAATGTACAGCTTATGGATCAAACAAACCTTTGCAGCCTCTGCTACTATTTCAGGAAGCTCGTAGGATGTAACATCATTTAAAGCAGGTAAGGAATTCCCAACGAGAACTACCTACATAGAAAAACTCTCCTTGTTTTTATAAGGATATACATACAATAATATTATATCCTAGGGTGAATAGTGCAAACACAACCTTGTATAAGTAGAGCACTACAATGGGGGAGATCTTAAAGGCCTATTAATGGAGTGTGTAAGACAATTTTTTAAAGGCAAACCTTTGTTGAAGTCTGCTAACCATACTTTCATCACGCTTGTGCCCAAAACAAACACAGCCTCAGATATGTCGGATTTCAGGCCGATATCATGTGTCAATTTGATCTACAAGCTAATGACGAAAATATTAGCAGATAGGATCAGTAAGGTCTCTAGTGAACTCATCTCTCCAAACCAAGCAGCTTTCATTCAAGAAAGGCTCATCTCGGATAATATTATTCTAGCGGATGAAATGGTGCATGGCTTTGGAAGAAAGAGAACTCCCAAGAGGTGTTGCTTGAGTATAGATCTTAAGAAAGCTTTTGACACAGTCAGTTGGGAGGCTATAATTGTCACTCTTGAAGCGTATGGATTTTCTCCTATGTTCTGCAAAATGATTTGGAATTGCATATCCTCTGCATCTTTTTCGGTGCTGATAGAAGGGACTCCAACGCCTCCTTTCAAAAGCCAGAGGGGGATTAGACAGGGTGATCCTCTATCTCCTATTCTATTTGATATGGTTATGGATGTTCTAAGTAGATTGATACAGAATGGAGTAAAGAACAAAAAAATAGACACTTATCAGATGAATGGTGCTACTTCTATATCTCACCTCATGTATGCGGATGATATCCTCATATTTTCAAAGGCAAATCCGAAATCGCTTAATGCAATTAAAACGGTGTTTGAGAAATTCTCATTGTTCTCGGGATTGGAAGTAAATGCGAGCAAAAGCTCCTCCACCTTCTCAAAAGTATGTGCAGAAAATCAATCTTTACATAATATCTTAGGATATACTGTTAAAAGTCTACCTATAACATATCTAGGGTTACCAATCACGGGAAAGAAAAAGTCATTTGGACAGTGCTGGAAGCTAATCCAGTCTATAGAGGCGCTCCTAGCAAGATGGAGTGGGAAATGTCTTTCCTATGGAGGGAGAATACAATTAGTTAACTGGATTATAGCCGGAAAGTATACTTATTGGGCGCAAGGTATGGCTATCCCTGATTCTGTGGCTAAGAGGTGAGAAGGTTGGCTTATAGATTTATATGGGATGGAAGGAAAGGGATCCCGTGGGCCCAAATGATCCTTCCCAAGTCGGAAGGGGGTCTAGGGGTTAAAGACCTTCCTATTATCACCACTGCAACCAATATTAAAAGAGCTTCAAAGTACTGGGATAAGAGCGATTCTATTCTGGTAAAATGGATCCAAGATAGGTATATTAAAGGAAAGGCGTTTAATAATATACAAATCAGACCTACTGTGGATTCGTATTTTTGGAAAGCTTTTGTTTCAGAAAGAAACCTAGTGGATAAATGTTTGGATTGTAGAGCGAATAGTACGATTATGTGGAGATCTGGTAGTCCGATAAATAAATTGGGGGGAATAGTGGAAAGTATTAGAGATAGAAAGCATAAAGACATGTTAGCAGAGGGAATTTGGTCGAAGATGCCGACAAAATTCTCTATTCTCTTGTGGAGGGTGAAATGGGATCATCTAAACACGTTCAGGAAATTAAGAAATTGGAGAGTACAAGTACCTCCTGCTTGCTTATTGTGTAATCTGGAAGATGAAACTAGGAGTCATCTTTTCTTTAACTGTTCTTATTCCAGATCTCTCTTAATTTCGTTGGCGGAACAGCTGGATTTCGCTTTCTGGAAAATAATGAATATTTCAGTTCCTACCCAATCAAGTCCAGATATTAGATTGGGGGATCTGACGGAAGCAGCACAAAAGATTACGCGTCACTCCCCCCCTTGGGGGTTAATATGGAATGCTATTGGGTGCTTGTCGTGACATATATGGACGGAAAGAAATAAAAGGTATAGGCAGCACATTAGTAGACCTCCTGAGGTAGTCCTTAAGGAGGTCATTAAAGACATCAGTCTCTCCTTTGATTCAGTGTATTACAAGAAGAGCTGTTGTCACCCTTTGGAGATATCTATGATGGAAGTATGGGAGGCCAACCTTCTGAGGCAGCGTATCTAGTTACTGTATAACTAGACTACATAGCTAATGGGAGAGAGTCAATGAGCATTTTGCTCATTTCTTTTTTACTTCTATTTTATTTCTATTCTCTATTTTGTAAACTTGGCATTAGCCTTATTCTAATGAAATTTAATAGATTCAAAACAAAAAAAGTAGAGCACTACACTACTGTAATTATCTATCAAGAAATACAGAGTCCTTCCACCCATCGTCGTTCTTCATCACACCCATTACTTATCTTTTCCTACATGGTATCAGAGCCTCACGAGGTTCTAACGCCACACACAGCTTCCGCTACATCACCTCCTGACTCAACGATGTCGATTGACTCTGAAACTTCTCGTAGTCGAGCCAAGCTCCCACTGAAGTACAACATCAATGCCGTCTTCCGGACGGCAATGGATAAGCTTGATTACACGTGCTGGAGATCTCAGTTCGAAACAGTCCTGGAGCTCCATGAACTCACCCAAGTAATGAAAGACGAACCTCCTCCGCCAGCGACGGAGGACAACCTGGATTACGAAGAGTGGCACCGGGCCGATTGTCTGGTCATGACGTGGATCAAATTCACGGTGGCCACTCCTGTCCAGCAGATGATAGTCTCCTACAAGACGGCAAAGGAAGCGTGGGATCGTTTAGAGAAATTCCTCTCCCCACTTTGAGTCATCCATGTCAAAAACCTGCGCAATAAAATGCGCACGGCGAAGAAGACCCCCGAGGTATTCATGACAGACTACCTCGTCATGATCCGCACAACGGCGGATGCACTGGCTACGGCTGGAGCTCCAGTCCCAGACGACGATATAGTCGGATACACACTGGACGGTCTAGACTACAACTATCTACGGATTCAATCCACTCTCCAGCTTCAGTCTGGACTCACATTTGATGAACTTCTGTCGCTCCTAATTCGCGAAGAAGACCTGATTAAAAGGAATCAACCACCGGAGACACCGGCGGCTCTGTATGCAAGAAGCGACGCTCAGCGATCAAGCGAGCCCGACCGTGACAAGGGCCGTGGCAGAGGACGCGATAGGAGAGGAAAAGGATACCGAGGCAAGGGAAGCCGGTCTGATGAAAAGACTCAATCGGGGGACAGAACTAACGACAAATCGAATTCCAAGGGAACTACCCCACCGTTGCTTCCGACACCAGCTGCTTTGCAGTTCTCCGGTCCATGCCAGATTTGTGCTCGAAGTGGTCACCATGCGAGAGCATGTCCAGATAGAAACAATCACGCATATATGGTTGATTCCGTGGCTTCGGGAATTTCAACATTGTCGCTCTCTGGCCCTACCTCAGACGAAGGTTCGTCGTCCGGCTCCTCTAACAGCGAATGGTGCCTCGACTCGGGGGCCACTCATCACATGACTTCGTCGACCTCAACATTGTCGCAGCCTCAGCGCTACAATGGTATGGATTCTATACTTATAGGAGATGGGTCGTCTCTACCCATTGCCCACTTGGGTTCTGTAAATGTGCGAACGGAGGATGGTGATATCCATCTCACCAACGCACTGCACGTCCCCGGCCTCTGCCGCAATCTACTATCCATGAAATGTCTCGCGTCAGACCTTAATGCTTTCATTATAGTTGATGAATTCGGTTTCACTGTGAAAGAGAAAACGTCCGGGAGGACGATCGCTCGTGGGCTTAATCGAAATGGAATGTATCATCTGTCCGGGCAACATTTTCATGGTGTGGCGCTGGCAGGGATACGAACGAATGTGATCGGATGGCACCACCGACTCGGCCATCCATCCAACTCTGTTCTGAAGAAGGTTCTCTCTCTGGTTTCCGTTCGTGGGTCGACGCAACCGGCATTTTGCAACGTTTGTGCCTCCAACAAAGGCAGACGTCTTCCGTTCAATCTCAGGTCATCCACAGCCACTCGGCCGCTGGAAATTTTGCATCTTGACATCTGGGGTCCGGCGCCGGTTAAACTGAAGGCTATCGTTTTTACTTAAACATTGTTGATGATTTCTCGCGTTTTTCTTGGGTGTTTCCCATGACATTTAAATCTGAATGTTTTGTTAAATTTTCAAAATTTGTGCAAACCATCGAGAACCAACTCGCGCAGAAAACAGCTTGGATCCAAAGTGATGGAGGTGGGGAATTCCTAAGTCACGAATTCTCTATGTTTTTATCAAGAAAGGGAATTCAGAGAAGAATCTCTTGCCCCCACACTCCACAGCAAAATGGAGTTGTGGAACGCAAGCATCAACATATTGTTCAGATAGGGAGATGTCTTTTAAACCAATCCGGCGTCCCGCACAGTCACTGGCCGGATGCACAAGCACAGCGTTTATAGCAAACCGATTACCCACTCCGGTTCTTCAAAATAAAAGTCCGTTCGATGTCCTGTTCAATCGACACTCAGATTACAGTCTGCTTCAGACGTATGGGTGCCTCTGCTTCCCGCTCATCCCCAAAAGCACGCGAAGTAAGCTGGACATGACCTCATACCCGTCGTGTTTTATTGGGTATGCAAAAGAGTATAAAGGCTACAAATGCCTCGACCTGGTCTCAGGAAAGATCGTGGTCTCCAGACACGTACTGTTCGATGAGGATACAATGCCGCTTGCGACACCGGGAAAAGTGGAGAACGAATCACCAAAGGACATGAGAGAGTTCCGATCACTAGAAATCGTACCGACCTGCCAGTCACAGAGGCAAGTAATCGAGGCCTATTCAAATTCAAACTCGCGGTCTGCAGGTCCGAACGAAGGCGCGGAGATAAATCCGAATCAAATTGATATCCCTGAATCAGACTATGACGTTCCCACAACCGATCATCCGAATCCAGAGGGCAGTCCTGCAACAAAAACGCTGAGACGATCCTCTCGTACGACGAAACGACCGGCACGACTCGACGACTACATCACTGCGACAGATAAACAGGCGAATATGTCTCAGAAGACCACGATGGCCATGACTACTCAGACCTCCGCAATTGGTCAGCCTCGAGTCAAAGAGGTCAGAGAACCCAAAACAGTCAGAGAGGCAGTAGGACACCCTGGATGGATCGGAGCTATGGAGGAAGAAATGAGGGCTCTAGTCAGAAATAATACGTGGGAATTGGTACCACGTAAACCACATCACAATGTCGTCGGCTGTCGATGGGTATTCCGGCTAAAAGAAAATTCCGATGGCTCGATGGAGAGGAGGAAAGCAAGATTGGTCGCGAAAGGCTTTCATCAGCGTGAAGGACAGGACTTTGATTTAACTTACAGTCCAGTAGCCAAGACCGCTACAATTCGAACAATCTTGGCACTGTCAACTGCTCAAGGATGGCCTCTCCATCACCTGGACGTCTGCAATGCCTTCCTTAATGGAAGATTGACCGAGGTTGTGCACATGTCGCAACCGCCGGTGTTCATCCACAAGGAATTCCCAAATCATGTCTGTCGGTTGAAACGAGCGCTATACGGCCTGAAGCAAGCCCCCAGGGAGTGGTACAGACGCCTGAGCACGTTCTTGGAAAGAATCGGATTTATCAATAATCTTGCCGACTCTTCCCTTTTCGTTCGACGCTTCGGAAAGCAATTGGTCTATATACTGGTGTAAGTCGACGACTTCCTAATCACCGGTAGTCATCCGGCCGAAATACGGGCGTTCATCCGAACCGTATGCCAAGAATTCCAATGCAGATATCTTGATAGTTTATCGTACTTCCTCGGACTGGAGGCGGTAAATACAAACGAAAGGCTTCACATATCGCAGAAGTACTCTGTCGAACTTCTACAGAGGTTTGGTCTCCACGAGAGCAAGTCCATTGGCACACCAGAGGCACCAGGCAAACATCTGTGCAAGGACGCCGGCGATCCATTCGATGACCCTCAGAAATATAGGAGTCTCGTCGGTGCCCTCCAGTACCTGACCTTATCGCGACCCGATATTGCGCACGCGGTCAACCAAGTCTGCAAATTCATGCAGACTCCGACTTCAGAACACTGGAAAGCGGCTAAACGAATTCTCCGATATATCAAGGGGACGCTACACATTGGATTGGAATTTCGCCGCTCACCCTCTACTGAACTGCAGGTCTACGTCGACTCAGATTGGGCGGGTGACCCAGATGATCGACGATCAACCACAGGGTCGTGCATCTATTTAGGACCTAATCTCGTCACTTGGATGTCGCGCAAACAACCGACGGTCTCCCGATCGTCTGCCGAGGCCGAGTACCGCGCCATAGCATATGCCACGGCTAAATTGAGGTGGTTCTGCCAACTACTGAGAGAACTAGGAGTCTCTCTACCTCAATCACCGGTCATCTTGAGCGACAACAAATCGGCGCTGTTTATGGTGAATAATCCGGTCGTCCAAGCACGGACAAGACATATGGAGATAGATTACCATTATGTCCGCGAATTCATAGCCAGCAAGTCACTGAGAGTGAAATTCGTCCCGAGCGAGCTACAGACAGCTGACATATTTACGAAAGCGTTGTCGACAGAGCTCTTCCGTCGGCACCGGCGTCGACTCAATCTCGTCTGTGTTAAACCGACGTGATTGAGAGGGAGTATAAGCATATACATACAATAATATTATATCTTAGGGTGAATAGTGCAAACACAACCTTGTATAAGTAGAGCACTACACTACTGTAATTATCTATCAAGAAATACAGAGTCCTTCCACCCATCGTCGTTCTTTATCATACCCATTACTTATCTTTTCCTACAGTTTTAACTGAAGTAGCATTTTTTCGGCTTTTATAAGGGAGATATTAGTAATTAAAGGAAAACCATGTAGGATTTTATAAGGATGGTGCTAACCTCAGTTCCTCTCTGAAGAAGCTCCCGAGCCAATGGTAGCATTCCAAGAACAACATCAGCACCCGAATTATCCACAAAAAGTAATGCTCTTTTATAAGGTTGGTTGCTTCTGCCCCCGAGCATCCTTCCCTTGAACAAATCATAATCATCGACCTGCTAAATAAAATGTTCAATACTGAGGAAATCGAAATAGCATAATGACCAAACCAATAATACAAGAAATATGCATGAATATCATGATCTACATAAAGCAATACAATAATCTTACCCGCCAAGGACGTTGCATTTTTTTACGGCTCATATCGTATATCTCAATAATAGTTCCTTTATGATATAAGTTCACACAAGCACGTGAACCCCAATCAAATATATTTGCAGCAAGAACTCCTTCGATGAGTGAGTGCAATCTTTTCTCCTAAAAGTGGAAATAATTACATCAGATTAGTGAAACACAACAAGCATACAAAAAGAATATGAACTTACATATTTAAAATGCATAAAAAAACTGCACAACTATTCCTAGGAAATATACCCTCTTATGTTCCAATGTTTTTTTTGAAAGCAATTAAAATTTCATTAAAAAAAATAAGGGCAATGCTCAAGTTACATAGAGAATAAAAATAAAAACAGAAATAAAAAAGAAATAAACAAAAGCTCATTGACTCTTTCTCATTAGCTATGTAGTCTAGTTATACAGTAATTAGATACGTTGCCTTAGAAGGTTGGTATCCCATACTTCCATCATAGATGTCTCCAAAGGATGACAACTCTTCTTGTAACACTCTGGATCAAAGGAAAGACTGATGTCTTTAATGACCTCTTTAAGGACTACCTCAGGAGGCCTACTAACGTGTTGTCTGTATCTTTTATTTCTTTTCATCCATATATGCCGACAAGCACCCAATAGCATTTCATAGTAGCCCCCAAGGGGAAAAGTGGTGCGTAATTTTTTGCACAACCTCCGTCAAATCCCCCAATCTTATGTTCCAATGTATAGTAAGAATGTAAGATATTTTTATATATCCTAATTTTTTTCTTCAAATTGTTCATCTGCGCAGACATTTCTCAAAACAACAAACTAATCAAACCGGATACCTCATTCATACTATCCAGCTCCAGCAAGAGATCAGGTAAAACAGCAATAGAAGCCTCATTTTCCCTATAATGGCATAACAAAATGTCAAAAACAAACAATAGAATTTATAAATACAAATTTCTGAATAAGATATTTACAATCCAATCCTATTTCACAGACACACCACCATGATGGCAGCTAACCTCCTATGACCTATCTTAAAGTATATGTTTCTTTTTATTCATCAATTAATAAAAAACTTGCCTTTGCTTGATGCTAATATATGCATCTTTAAAATTAAATTCCCTTAAACACTCCTCTCTTAACTCCAAAAGATTTGCTAGGCTAAATTTTCCATATGCCGCAGGCTCTTTCATCAACCTACATAATAATGTTGGAAATTTGATAAATAAAATAATATATATATTGGAATGAATGCTTGAAAGATAAGATACATGCCCATCTATACTACAAGATAAAGTCAATGGCAGAATCAGATTACAAAAAAAAATTGACGGCAAGTCGACAACACGACGTTTAAGAAAATTCACTTTTATGTTGCAAGAATAATAAGACGAAATTACATATGAACCTGTCTGTTGGTGGTTACTTCTACAGTCTGTACTGTGATATAATAAAATATTTCTCTTAGACGGGGGAGAGTTTTACATACAATATTTTCAAAAATGATACGGAGTGCTTGGATGGGGAAAGTCTTGTGTGATTTATTTGATTTCGATCAAGTTTCATTTTGACCGAGATTTTTAATTTTATGAACTTTCCCATTGGATAATAAGATGTTCTGAATTCTTAAAAAAAGCAGATCATATAACAAGTAACAACAGTTCATAATATACAAGCATTACCTAGCCAAGTGAGAAGAGAAGGCACATGCAAATGCATCTCCCCGTCTTTTTGCATCATCAGTCCCACCTTCACTTGCTACTGCCTGATGAAACAGAAATAGAATAATAGAAGAAAAATATAGCGAGATAAAAAAAATTAACTCTTTTTTTTTTTTGCAATTGCATCAATTTTCTGATTATTCAGTTACACTATTATTTCCTTACGAGATCATGTAAATTGATATATATTAATGTTACTTGGATCATGTAGTTCGATTTAATTAATGATCTCGTTTGATTTAAAGATAAAAAGAAGAGTGAATTATAACAAAAAAACTAAAGTAAACTCCTGATTCATACCTTATCAACAAGATCTGGCAAATGTTGAGACAATATAGTTAGCCAATACCTGAAAGCAGATGAAATTTACAGTTAGCTTTATTACTGTCATATATAAGTTTATCTAAAAAATATCTCTACGGATAATCTTTTGAGCATTAATGTTTTATTGAAATTTAAAAGAATTAAGAATTTAAAAAAATAAGAGAGTGGGAAAATATATCTACGGCTAACTTTTTTTTGCAAACAGTAAATGTTCTAATTAATATAATGAAGGGTGATACCTTGAAATGACAAAATAGAAGAGAATAAAATGTCGTGGCATATATGAACGGAAAGAAATAAAAGATATAGACAACACATTAGTAGGCCTCCTGAGGTAGTCCTTAAGGAGGTCATTAAAGACATTAGTCTCTCCTTTGACTCAGTGTATTACAAGAAGAGTTGTTGTCACCCTTTGGAGACATCTATGATGGAAATATGAGAGATCAACCTCCTGAGGCAGCGTATCTAGTTACTATATAACTAGACTACATAGCTAATGAGAGAGAGTCAATGAGCTTTTTGCTCATTTCTTTTTACTTTTATTTCTATTTTTATACTCTATTTTTTGTAAACTTGACATTAACCTTATTCTAATGAAATTTAATTGCTTTAAAAAAAAATGTAGTGGGGAGGGTAGAGTGGTTCTCCACAACATCGACATTCTCCTATATAGCTTCTACTCCTAGTGATCTAGTGAATGAAAGCTCTGCCTCAGGAGTTAGTCTCCCAAATCTGCATTGTAGTCTCCTCCATTTGTGAACCACGGTTTTTCCTAAAGATCTCAAGTTTGAAAGAGAGGCTGGAGTCCTTAATAATTTCCAAAAACAAGACCTCAGGTGGACTTAGAGTGTCCTGGCATAGTCTTCTGTTCCTCTTGGATCAGATGTGCTAGATGAGTCTTCCTAGGATATTCCGGTGCAGGCCCCATGGAGGTGAATGGTGTGTCAATTTCTGGCATACTTCTATTATATCCACAAGTCTGATATCAGGGTAAGGGTTGGGGCAGGGGAGTTTGATATTTTCCAGAGGGCATAGTTTTAGAATACAGAGGTTTTGAGTATAAAGTTCTGGTGTAGGTGCAATTAAAAAATAGGTGGTTGATTGATTCATCTTCCTACCCACATAGGAGACAAGCAGATTGAATTTGTATCTCCCAAGCACTGAGCATTTACAGGGTTTTGAGCTGCTTGTTTTTAATTCTCCATACAATTATGGAGAATTCAGTTGGCATATGGGACCAGACACCATTGGTAATTCTATCTTTGGAAGGGTTTTTTAAGGCTTCTATGATTGTCCCCAGGTCATCTTTTCCATTTCGCACTTTCCAAATGGTAGAATCACTTGCCGTGCATTCTATGCATTGGTTTATGAGTTCTCTCGACTCTTGAATTTATTATTTCTTTTCATTGGGCCAAGTCTATTTTTGGTTTGACCAAGATGCTTTGTAATCCAATTAGCCAAGATAGACTGCTTTCCCCAGAATATTGCAACTTTTTTAATCGAGGTGTCCTTACTCCTAGGCCTCCTGCATCTTTTGGTAGGACCATCAGAGACCAAGAGATCCATTTTCTACCATCCCATATGAATTGGTGTGCCAATTTTTGCACTTTATTGTTGGTATGTCAATTCCATGTGCCCAGTAAGTATATTTTCCAGCCAAGACCCAATCAACTAGTTAGATTCTCCTCCATAAGAGAAGCATTTGCCTCTCCATCTACCTTGTGAACATATTTTCAATTGGCTAGATAAGTTTCCAGTATTAGTTATATGTCTTCTTCCCAGTTATGGATAGTCCTAGGTAGAAGATGGGTAATATGGAGAGTGGGAAACCTAGGATATCTTGCAGAAGGGATCTTCACAAACTTTAGAGAAATTAATGCAGGATATGACTGATATTTAAGAACAGAATGAGAAGAGAAGAATTATCTCAATGAGAGAGTAAACAGGGAGGATTAACCTTGGAATCCACCAAGATGGGAGAAAGCAATAGAAGATAATAGATCACAGTAAAAACAGGAAGATTAAAGTAGAAAGGCGGCTGAGTAATACCTTGATAATGCAATCATAAAGTAATCCTCCTCTTTGTGAGGTCCATCTCATTTATACTCACATCTTAGGTGATGGACAACCCTAATGATGTGAGTGTGAAGACCTTCTAAAGAGAAGGTTGTGAGGCCCAACCTTGGTCAGACCCACCACTCATCCTTTGTAAAATACTCATTCCAATATGTTTGGAATGCATGCTAGGCTCAATGGTTATACCTCTTTGATGCTCTGCATCAGAAATCGATGGAGTTCTTTTGGAGGTTAATCTCTAGACCTTAGAATGTTGAGAAGGAGTTCAGGATGAATTTGATGGATTACAAGGATTTGGGGTTAGCCTAAGAGAAGGATGGCATCAACATGCATGAGATGGGTTATGGAGGTGGTCCCATTCACCTTGTATGAATCATATCTCTTATCCCTAACCTCCTTCTTTATCAGTCTTCTAAGGACATCGATTACCATATCAAAGAGGATTACGGAGAGAGGGTCTCCTTGTCTAATTCCTCTCTAACTTTTTAAGGGAGAGGTAGGGCATCTTTTCCACTAGGATAGAGAAGGAGACAGTAGAGATGCAATTCAGTATGATCCCAAAGAAGAGACTGGAGAATCCAAAGGCTTGAAGGGTGGTTGTTATTGCATCCCATCTTACAGAGTCAAATGCTTTCCTTAAGTCAATGGAGATGCAACACCTCTTTGGGGTTCTTTTCCTACAAAAGCCATAGATCATCTCATCTGCAAGCATGGTATTATCAAAGATATTTCTGTCATGAATGAATATTGTCTGGTTAGGTGACATTAACTATCTTGAAACTTTAGATAGCCTATCTGCCAGTATTTTTGTCATCAGTTAATAAATTAGGTTGACGCAGGAGATTGGTCTGAAGTCTCCTAATTTTGAGGTTGTGGGATTTTTTTGGTATGAGTGTAAAGAAGGTGTGGACTGGTTAGTTGCCTTAAGGATTATTTTGCCTTGAAAGAGCTTCTTAACATATTGCATTATTATCCTTTTTGTTTCAGGCTATAATTTCTTGAAAAACTCAAATGTGAAGCCATCTGGGCCAAATGATTTTCCTGATTAGAATGAGAAGAGGATAACCCTGAGTCCTGACTTCCGCTTCTTGAGGTTGTTGAGTGAGACATGTGTTCATTAGGAAGGAGACTAATTTGGGGAATACTACTGGGAAGGTTGGAAGAACAGTTGAGGGGGGACTTAAATAAGTTTTTAAAGTAATCCATATTTTTGGTTTCAAGCTGTGATCTAGTAACTGTTTGAGCCCTATCACTATTGAGGATTTTAGGGTTGAGTTTTTGGATCTTCTCATCTTAGTAGCTATACTAAATAACCTAGAGTTGGAGTCTCCTAGTCTCAGACATTGCACCTTGCTTCTTTGCTTCAAATCTACCTTCTTCTTCTCATGCCAAGTAATTCTACATTTCCACCAAGTAGAAACCAGAGAAACCTCCAGCAATTACAGCCTATCCTTAGAGATTGTATGCAATCAGTCACCTCCCCCAATCTGATCTCACCCCCCTGAGGTACCTGCAAGTTCCTACTCTTCCACAAAATATGATTGGTTTTCTCGTCTACTAACTTCTTCACTCATTGATAGGTATAAATGTATAATTAGAGCATAGATATGTTCAAATTCCTTTAATCACTATTTATTATCCAGTCATATAAATTGCTAATCTTTAACTATTAACTTTAAAAAAAACTACCACATGTAGTCCTTGTCATACTCAGAAGATAGAAATCTGAAATTTAGATAAATAAAATCTGAGTGACATTTCATCAAACAAATCTGACTAACAACGTAAAGAAAATATGAGAAATATAAGGAGAATAAGAATTAAATAAATGGTATACACTAAACTTACTTAAGTTCATCATGATCAGATAAATCGATGGTATTTGGATCATAGCTGCACATGCAGTAAAAAATACAGGCTATAGATTAGACTTGAAATGTAAAGTGCACATGGAGCAAGAAGACTATTATTTATATTGATTGCAGGAAAATAAAAATACAATCAAATCAAGTCAACCTACTGATTAACGGTCAACTTTGATTTTTTATAGAATATTGTTTAATTTAAATTTTAAAAAAAATACAAAAGTTGTATTTGTTTATAGAATCTTCGTGTACATGAAAGAAACAGTGAGGGAATCTGTGTATCAATTTTCTGCGTGTCAATATGATCTAAAGAGATTACAGTAAGAGACTGTACTTTTATGAATATTTTCACATTTTTAGAGAGAAACCTGCAAAAATGTCTCAATAAATGAGAAAGATTAACAAAAAATGACCATATAAAATCTTACTCACTTTTTAGGATCTGCCAATAATGGAAAAACCTCTAGTGTTGGATCAAGATGGAGTACACCAATGTTTAATGCAGCACTTGAATCAGAACGCAGAGTATCACCACGAGACGATGGGCATTCAAAACCTCCAACACCAGTAGTCCCAGAAATCACCATAGGAACAGGAGCTGTAATCTCAGTACTTTTCTGCATAAACTTCTCGATCCATGATATCTGTATCAAGAGTCAAAAAAATCATTCACACTTCTGGAAAAAAGTTATAAAAAAAACATAGAACTTTGATGGCAAATCTTTCAAAAACTTTAAATAAATTATAGCTATATACATTTTCTTATTGAAAAATTACAAGATAAATCAAATTACAGGGCTCAGGGAGATTAAAAAACATCAAAAGATAAAAGTAAGCACCAAGTAGTCAAAATTTCTTTAACCATCGACAAATATTGGATACAATTTTAAGTTATCTATTTTTATTTATCGGTTAGACGTTTTCAAATTGATTCTCCATGTCTCTGTAGGAAATTAGCTGTGGATAGTAGCCCCTGTGGTCCATGATTTTACTCTTTGAAAGTTTATGTAGACCATGGAGTGTGCAGATAGTTCTTCATAAATAGAAAAAAAATTGGACTATTGATGAAATTGTCTTTTGAATTTTTTTTATTGCACTATGGAAATATTATATTCTTAAGGAGCAGATAAGGGATGGAAAGATTGCATACTACATTTTTGGTAGTAAACCATGGAGTATAAAAGTTATAAACTTTTAAGTATCATATGTTTCAGGAATTGACAAGGGAAGATGAAAATTTGATTTAATTTTTTTACGAATGGATCCACAATCACAACAGTAATCCAAAAGAAATGAAACAACCGCAAGATAGATGTGGCAAAGTTATTGTGTATAGAGTCTATCCAATGCCAAATACAAAGAGTGCATATTATATTGAGAAAGATAACATCATGAGCTGTTCACTTGCACATGATAAAACCTGTCTCTGAAGTCATGTTCTTTCAGGTTCCTTCTTCCATAGGTGGGCCTGTGTATGAATCCAGTTTGCAAAATCCTGCTAGGCATTAATTATTTTGATACGCCACTTTGAGTCCAAAAAATCATGTATTGGAAAAAATAAATTGCGGACCAGATCAATTCTGTACATCTTTCTTTAAAAGTATAGTTTAAAATAAAATAAAATAAAATAAAATAAAATAAATTTAGAAATAAGAAAATAGATACATTGAATGGAGCGATAATAGCATAACATACAAAACTGTTTATTATCAACGGAAGATATTGTTCATTACAATTTTAAATAATCAGAAAACCAAAAATAAAAGATTAAATTTGATTAATTAATTAAAAATATGTTTAACTATTCTTGCCTTTTCATTTAAATTGCTCAGAGAAGGATTGCTATTTTGTCCGATCATGTATGGAGCATCCAAAGAAAATCGTTCCACCAACTGATGTGCCATTAAATCATCCAGACCATGCTTTTCGTAACTCATGAATGCACCAAGTGCCCCCAAAAAACCCTCATGTCTTAAAAACATTGCTTTTGCTTGGCCTTTCGACCTAATATAACATAAAAAGAAAAGTGAAACAAAAAAGGAAAAAAATTTGGAGAATGATGATATACATTTATTTTTGGTAGTAAGATAAAACTTCATGATTACAACAAAAATAGTATCCACAAAGCAGAAATAATTTGAACAATGATACACATCAGTTACCAGAAATCAATTGCAAAAGAGATAGTGTCCATAGTATATGCATGCCCACGGATGAAAAATCCTCCAAAAAATATCCGTTTCAGCCCCTCACGAAGAGCGATGAGATAAGAGATCTAACCAAAAAAATGAAAAAACTAAATTTGAAAACTTGAAGTAGAATATAAATAGAATAGCTGCAACAAATCTTTTACCATATATAGTAAGTATTATTGTAAGAATATATACTAGTTTAGAAATTGATTTAGTTAGATCAGTTTCCTATTGGTATGATAAGTTGGTAACTATGGTCGCTTCTTACAGTGAATGGGGTTCAATGGTAAATAGTGATCCAAACAGAAATTGATGATTCCATTATTCAAAATGAATGGTCTTTAGTGGTGAATTGATTTGATATCTACCGATGTTATTTTTCTTTCTTGGGTCACTAAACTTCCTATTTCATATTAAAATATACATTAGTTTGGTAATTATATTAAGGTTAGATTCATTTATAATTTTGTATTCAGGTTGTCTTCTTTATATTGCATTCTTCTGTACAAGAGTAAAGATTTTCATTAATTAAAATGACAGTAAGTACCCTGAATTACAATTAAGGAAGAAAAAAAAGATAATATAATAAGGGAAATGGGGTGTAGCCCACCGACACTCTCCTATATAGCTATAGCCCTTAGTGATCTAGTGACTAAGTGGGTTGTCTCGGAAAGTTGGTCTCCCACACGGTACACCTACACAAGCTTGTTCATGCGACGCCTAGGCGTCGCATATGCGACCATGCGCTCCAGCGCATGTAGGCGTTTGCCTTCATGCGCTGGAGCGGGTTAGGCGGATCCGGCGCCTAACCCAATAGCCCATTTAGGGCCCATTTAAATGACTTTAAGTCATTTAAATAAGAAGTTGAGGGTTTTAAAAAACCCTAACCTCTTTTCTTTCTTGTTTCTTGCCCCTTTCTTCCCTCCCCTCCCACCTTAGAACCCCAAACCCTAGATTTTCAGATCTTCTCCCCACCCATTTTCTCCGGCCATCTTCAAGGGAGACTCCGGCCACCACAAGGGTAGACTCCGGCGACCTCCACACGCGCTCCGGCGAACTCCAGGCGTGCTCCGGCGATCGTCGACCTCGCCGCCCTCGCCGCCGGCGACCTCTGGCCATCGTCGACCTAGGGTTTTTTTCCCAAATTTTTTCCCTTTTTTTCCTATGTGCCCCCTATCTGTCCAGACCTA
>LFYR01001305.1:59184-97991 GCA_001185155.1 Zostera marina
TCGCCACAAGGCTCTGATACCATGAAGACGATGAGAGACCGGAGCAGGGAGTGTGCGAGTCGCAGTTAGGGTTTAGATCGAAGAGTCGCTGGAGGAGCGGAGGAGACGTTTGGGAGAAACCTTTAGGGTTTTTAGATTTAGAATTTGAAAACTAAGAGATGTTTAGAATATTACAAAAATAACTATTTATACTAAACCCTAAAATCTAACTTAACTTAATGGGCCAACATTAGTTGGGCCTGACCTAGCTTATGGTTAGATAACCATCATTAATCTTTAAACTATAATAATCTCAATACATCTTTCCATAAGGTGGTTGATTTTAAAGTCCCCCTCTCTTTCAATCTATTTCCCTCCATCGTTCTAAGATAAGATTAATTAGACATTAAACATAGATCGACTTATACAATTGGATTATTCATTAGTATATTAAAAATATATATTTTTAGTTTCTTAAAAAATTTGAGTTTTATTCTTATATTATGTATTTTTTTAGAAAAAACTCAATAGAAGTCTATCTCCAATGAATTCAAAAACGTTCATAAAATATTGATTTCACATTTTTAAAAAATAGTACATCTTGAGATTAGTGTAAGATGGAGGGAATTTTTTTTTTCCAAATGAAATGAAAAGAATGATAGTCGGAGGGCGAACAACGGGAACTGATGGTCGCGACACTTGGTGTTTTAGGTTTTTGGAGGAAAACGAAGAGTTGGAGCGATTAAGGGATAATAAGTGAGTTTAAGAGATATCATTAAGGGATAATAAGAAATAAATAAAGATAATTTTATCATAACTGTAAGAGCTTCAATGTGAAATGGACGAATGATCAGGATTTCATGGATGTTTTTGAGTTTACCTAAACCTGAAATTTGTTTTTTTTTATTCGCAACCAAATTCAATCAATCCAAGCAAACTAAAGTTGAGTCAAGTCTATTAAGTCTTAAGTTTAAACTTCCTTGTGTTATTAGTAAAATGAGTCAAGCCAACTTTGTTTAATTCAAGTTTATGAAAATCATGTTCCCCTTATTTAAAAAAATAATAAAATAAATCAAACTTGACTCTATTAAGTCAAGTTAAAGCTAATTTGCATCGTTATGCGTAACAAATAGAGTTAAACACTGAATAGAGCCCGTCTAAGACTAACAACCAGATTAACTAACTGCTAATTAGTTCTTACTATCTTAAAGAAAAGAAGACTATTAATTAATTCATCTACGGACCCAAAACCTCCTCTGTTTTCTCATATGGTGGTTCTCCTATGCTTCTTGCAATCTTACTTTATAAATCTACAAAGAAAGTCTTTAGAATTTTATCCCACTTAGATTTACCCTAACCATAACCAGACTATTTTTTGGGCTTTGAGCTGAAGAAATCGTTCAAGTCCATATTAAGGCCCATATATCAACGAATAAGTTTACCCCAACTAAACCCTATCACTCGATATCCTATTTAAACTCATGATTCTCCAAATTTAGGGAAACAGAAAAACCCTAGAAAATGTTCTCTTATGCTTCTCCAATTTCATGAGTTTCATCGTTCTACGAAAATACGATTTATTTTTTAACAGATTTATTTTGTTTCTGGATTATTTTTATCTATCTATCTATCCATCCATCTATCTTTTTTCTCCTTACGTAGCTGGGTATTTACGTTTTTTTTTTGTGATCGATGATGTTCTAAAATCTGCGTTATCTTTCTGCATCTGCCTTCCGTTGATTGCGGTTGGGTTCTGGAGAAAACATAATTTTCGCTGAGATCTATTCGTCCGACGTCCATACACCACAGTGTGATTTTAACTGTTTTTCGTTTTCAATTTGCAGTTCTTGGACTATTTTTATTTATGATTTTCGTATTATTGTTACGATTTCTTTTGCGTTTCAAATATTTTATATTTTTTAATTTTCACTGTCAATATTGGAGATTTAAAAACAAATTATTTTCCAACTATTTAGTTTTGTTTCGTCACTTTCATCTCCTGTTGAAAATAGCAGATAATTGAAGATAACCTAAAGTTCAGGTCGTTGGTGTTACCTGTACAAAAATGGATCCGCGACCCGATGAAACGGGATGACGTCTTATGTCGACCCGGACCCGATTAATTAGAGTAAGAGTTTGTTTGTTTATGTTTTTACTAATCGAAATTCAACAACCTAAAAGATATTATCCATAATGTCCGATCAAGCCCATGTTTTTATGGTTTAGAACAAATAATTTTTTTTTGTTTATTTTTTAATTTCAGTTCGACGATTTTTGATTTTTCGACATTCTTCGCGTCCTTTCTTTGTTGTCTTGAAATTGAGTGAAAATGTTCCAGTTAACTTTCAATCATCCATTTGATTGTCTCCGACGAGTTTGTCCATCATTGGAATTTCTGTTAGATTCTTCTACAAAACAAGAAACTTCGATGTGGTTTGACCGTAGTTCCTCCTCAGTTCTTTGTTTATTTTCCTTAATAAATTTCAGGATAATTGTACATCTATAACCTTCTCCAAGTTTGTCAGCGGCGGCAACCTTCAAAAACCCCTGATTAGTCGATACGCTATCGTTCCCAGGAATAGGATCAACATCAGAATCGTTTTTTATAAGAACCTACTTATCATTTTTCGTAGTTGAATCATTCCTTTTAGGAGAATCGCAAGTCAGTTAAAAATAAGAGAATCTTTCGGACAATCGATATTTTGACTGAAATTTAAAAATTAAGTTGTTATTGGCCAAAATAAGTGATCTGAAATGTAATTCTCCCTCAGTTATAATGGGTACAAATAGAAGTGAACACCGGTTGTAAAATATGGTAGTCCCAGATATGTTATGGGTAAACTTTTAACAGTATATCTTAAGATGTCATGTAAAGATTGATCTTCTGCACATACTTTTGTTCGCATTTACCTTCAATTTTGAAAACAATGAAATTTTCTCAACCAACGCTTTAATTGCATTAAGCGATTTCGAGTTTGTGTTTGAGAAGATGAGAATATCATCTTCTGTATACGTAAGATGAGATATAGAAGTAGTCAAGTAGCACCATTAATTTGATAGATGTTTATCTTTTTGTTTTTCATTTCACTCTGTATCAATCTACCTAGACGTTCATAACCATGTCAAATAAAATAGAAGATAGATGATCACCCTGCTTAACTCCCTTCTTGCTTTTGAAGGAAGGCGTTGAAGTCCCTTCCACTAGTACTGAGAATGAAATCAAATTGTAAAATATAAGATAAAATATATACGTTTCAAGAGTGAAAATTATAATCTCCCAACTAACTGTGTCAATTTTTTTTTAAGATCTATACTCAAACAACACCTTTTGAGAGTTCTTTTTTTCCCAAAGTCATAAACCATCTCATCCACTAGAATGGTATTATCCGAGATGAGTCTGAAGATTATATACAACAATTTTCAGGGAAGCCCCCTTAAAATAGGCTCAAAAACGTCCATTGAATCTCAACCGTCCATCTCATCTTCATTATAAAAAAAAAAATTCTTCATCTACACTCTTCTCCTTAGAGTGTACTATCTTACACATTCTCTTTTCTTTTGCTTTCTTCTCTCTTTCTCTTTCTTCCTCTCTCTTCATCTCTTCTTCTCATCTCCTCTTCCTTATTCTTCAGATTTTTGTACCCATTTTTTTATAAAGGTTCTTTCGAAATCATGTTTATCTCATCTTCAGGTTTTTTATAAAGGTTTTTTTCGTTGTTTCCTATCTTTTTTTCCCGTTGTTTGTAATGTAGTCTATATGTTGTTTGACACACCTACATTACTTATTCTTTATTTTTCTACCTATTTATTTTTCCTCCTATGACTCTGTTTCTAAATTAGTTTATGTATTGTTCATTATTCTCACCATTAACCAGAAACGATCGGAGAAGGAGGTGCGATCGGTACCGACAGGAACGTGATTGGCAGGACGATGAGTATCCCTACCCGGCAACATTGAATATTGGTAACTTCGTTTCAATATATCTCTCTGCTAACAATTTCTTGCAATGGCGGACACAAATGGTTAACTTGTTAGAAGGACAAGACCTTATTGAGTTCGTTGATGGCTCAATAGTGGCACTCCTAAAATTCATTGATGCATCATTGAGGGAAACATGGGTATTAAATGTGAATTTAAACCCTAGGTTTAAATTACGGAGAAAGACTGATCGACAAAAGGTTAGATTACTAGTCGACTTTCTTCAACAACTCTGAGTCTAATTACTAGGATAGAAACATCAAAAGGGGTATGGGACACCTTTGAAAAGTGTGTGTGCACAAGATTCATTTGAGAGAGAGTTTCTATTGAGGGGAAAAATACAACAATTAAAAAAAGAATCCTCTGTTTCGATTCAGAACTATATTAATAGTCTGAAAATGATATTTGATGAGTTAAACTTGATAGGGAGACAACTTGGAGATGTAGAGAAGCCATATTTTTTGTTGAATGGATTGGGGGAGAGTTATGAGTCTTTCAAGACTATTACAATAAAACCAACAGTCCCACCCTATAATTTTGTGGTGCCCCAACTGATTAGCTATGATTTAAGGAATGGATCGGATTAACAATTGAGAAAAATTCTGATCTGTTTTATATGGATAGGAAGAATAGAGGAAAATTTTATAAAAAAAAAGGAAAAGAAAGAAAACAAGAATTTAACTCTAAAGGTAGGGGTTTTAAACCTCATGGATTTATGAAGATTGAAAACAGTACAAAGGAAGATCAGATGGTAGAGTTTTATGTCAAATTTGTAAAGGGTCAGGTCATCAAGCAATGGTTTGTCCTAGCAGATTTGATCACTTAGTACAAGTTGATGATCTTCATCATGAGATGAATGCTCTACATATGTCTGGAGAATCTTCAACTCAGGAATGGCTAGCAGACATTGGAGATGCAACACTTATGACATACAATGAAGGTAATTAATCTTGACTATTTCAAACCCTATACTGGAAAAAAATGTGTAAAAGTTGGAAATGAAAAGAATTAGATATTTCATTTAAAGGAGATAAAATGATAATGTTATATAATGATAAAAGTTTATACTTAAAAAATGTGTTAGTAGTACCAAATATCAAGAGAAATGTGCTTTCAATTAGTAAATTAACAAAAGAATTTCCTTTTGTTTTTGAGTTTTATTCTGCTCACTTTGTGATTAAGGATTTTCTGAGGAGAACAATAGTAGCTAAGGGGAGCAAAACTAAAGATGATCTCTACACCTTGGGATCTAGGAGCACTGAGCTACATGCACTAGAGGTAGTAAGAGGTGAAACTGAACAAATTTGACATCATAGATTAGGGTATTTAAATAAATAAACTCTGAAATTTTTAAGTAAAAAGAACATAATAAATGTAACCGAATAGAATAATAAAAATAGTAAATGTGAAGGATGTATGATATGGGGAAAATGTCAAAACTCTCTTTCTTATCTTCAAAGTCAAGTTCGAATGCTATTTTTGATAAAAATCACTATGATATTTGGGAACCCTCTCCAATTATAACAAAACTTAATTTCAGATTTTATGCATGCCCAATAGATGATTTTTCTAAATTTACATGGTTCATACCTTTAAAATCAAAATATGATTTTACTGATTCTTATTTAAAATTTGAAAGATATATTTTTAGACAATTCGAAAAAAAAAGTATTTCAATGTGATGGTGGAGGTGAGTTTTGCAATAATAAATTGCAAAATCACTTCAGAAATGAGGGTATAAAAATGCAAATGTCATGTCCTTCAACTCCCCAACAAAATGGGGTATCTGAAAGAAGACATAGAACTATTAGAGAATATGGACTATCCCTAATGTTTCATAGTGGAGTATCACAAAGCTTTTGGGTAGAGGCATTTGACACTGCCACTTACCTTATGAATAGAACCCATCCAGTCTCATTAGGAAATGTCTCACCATTTGAGAAATTATACGAGAAAGAGTTCAATTTCAACAATCTAAAAAGTTTTGGATGTGTATGCTCTCCTTACATATAGGATACTAAAATAAATAAATTCAGTCCTAAGTCACTACCTTGTGTGATGACAGGGTATAGTGAAAAATACAAAGGTTTTAAGTGTTTAAATAAAAAAACAGAAAAAATAATTATTTTTAGGCATGTGCATGGTATTTGATGAGGTCAAATTTTCATTTAGAAAAACAGCAAAAAATAATAAAGTAAAAGATGTCAGTCAAGAGAATGAGATTACAATATTTTCTGAACTAGAAGGCATAAAAATGCTCTGTTTAATCCAGAGGTTGGATCTCTAAATAAAGAACAAAACTGTAATAGAGTTGTGGTTGGTTCAGAAGAACAAATAAATGTTCAAATTCAACCAGCAAATAGAATTATGAATACTGCAGATATCGATCAGCAGGAGAATATAGAACCTGTACTTGATACTAATCTAGATAATATAGAGAACACAATATCTAACTTAGATACTCACCAATAAAAATGGTTGTAGGATGATGCACCAACAAATGGATCTAGGAAAATGGTTACAAGGTCAATAGACGAAACTGTTAAACCCAATTCAAAATATTTCAGCTTAACTCAAATTAAAAAAAATGAACCAAACAATGTGAGTGAGGCATTAAAGGATGTAGAATGGAAACATGCCATGGAGGATGAGGTAGATGCACTTAAAAGTTAGGGCACTTTTGAGCTAATAGCAAAGGAACCAATAATGAGAATCTTGAAAACTAAATGGGTATGGAAAATAAAACTCAAAGCAGATGGTATACAATAGATAGATTAAAGGTACTGAAGGAGGATGTGTTTGTGGAACAACCACAAGGCTTTAAGGATAAAGAGCATCCATACCATGTATGGAGACTGAAAAAAGCATTATATGGGCTTAAACAAACTCCAAGAACATGGTATGACACTCTAAGTAAATTCCTTCTAGATTCAGACTTCATACGTAATAAGGCAGATCCCTCACTTTTCATTTACAAAAATGGTAAAGGATTCTCTGATGATGCTAGTCTATGTAGATGATTTAGTTTTGACAGACTCAAGCAAAAAGTTAATAGAGGAGTTCATAAAATGTATAGAAAAAAGATTTGATGTTAAAGAGGAAGTTTCATTACTTTTTAGGAATTGTAGTAATCTACTGTAGTGATGGTATGTATATTACTCAAGCTAAATATGCAAAGGAAGTTGTCACTAGGGCAAAGATGGAAAATGCAAGACCTGTGAGATTACCAATGTCAGCAAAAGATAAATGATGGGGAACCATTCCCTGACATAACTTTGTATCTCTCTCTAGCAGGAGCTTTACAATATCTAACTATAATAAGACCAGATCTGACATTTGTTGTAGGACAGGTTTGTCAATTTATGCATGCACCAACAATATTGCACTTTAAATTTTTAAAGAAGCTAATAAGGTATAAGTCACACTGCTCAAACCAAGCTTACAGTGTTTAGTGATGCAGATTGGGCCGTGTGTCCATTGACCAGAAGATCAACAACAGGTATGTGTGTGTTCTTTGGGTCAAATTGCCTCATAGGGAACAAAAAAACAAAAGACAATCTCAAAATCCAGTACTGAAGCAGAATATAGGGCTATGTCTGCAGCAGCAGCTAAAGTCACTTGGATTACACACTTACTGAAAGATTTAGAGGTCAGAATGGTTGAAACACCTCAACTATTCTGTGATAACCTAAGTGTTTTACAATTAACAATAAATCCGAAATTTCATAAGAAATCAAAACATTTTGAGTTAGATTTTCATTATGTTAGAGAGAAAAAATAGCTCAAGGGAAGTTGTTAACTAGATTTATTAGAAGTGAAAAGCAAATTGCGGACTTGTTCACAAAACCAGTGGACATAACAATATTAGAAAAATTAAAAACAAAAATTGGACTGATTAATCTTGAGGATGTATTAAAGGCTAGACAACAATAATAATAAAATTAGAAGAAAAGAAAAACTGTATTATTATTATCAACATGTAAAATTCAGTTTGGTTATATGTTTTTTTGTTGTTAATATACATGCTATATGTGTGATTATACAGGCTATACAGATTGTTATATGTGTGATTATATGTGCGATTATACATGTTGTTAATATACAAACTTTATACAGGTTATAAAGGCTATGGTCTGTGATTGATGGTTTGTGATTGTATTTGTTTGTTTTGGTTGTGTTTGTTTTGGTTTGTTGATATGCAGGTTATATGTGTGTGTTTGTTCTTCTCTCCCTCTACTGTTCTGTGGGCTTGCTCTGTTTTGTTTCTTGTGTTATTCAGGATAGCTCAAAGGGAAAGACACAGAGATGCTAGAGAAACAGAGCTAAGTCCTTGTTTTAAAATTCAGAAAAGATAAAATTACTGAGTTGGTAATGCTTTGGGAATATTTGATGCAGATTAAATAGAAGGAGATGCATGAATAATCTAAAGAAAGAAGACTGTTGGAAAAGTGGACAGATAAGCAGGAGAAAGGTTTTCCCAGAATAAATTAAAAAGATGCAAAAGTAACAAAACACGCTTGGTTTTTAATCCATTTCCTGCTATTCTACACTAGGGTGCAATTACAAGTAGCAAGATTAGTATGCAAGTATTCTTTATCTTGAGAGGGATTTTTTATAAAGCAAGCTCAAATCAACAGCTCTTGTAAAGAAGATTAAAAAAAGAAGAAAGAAGATTGGAATTCTGCTTATAAACAAAATCTGCTTATTTGAAATGTAGAATTAGTTTACGGAGGAATGAAGATTATATAATAATATATAAGACTTCTTTGTAATATTTAGAAGTTAATGGACTAAGTAGAAATATAGTATTATATATATATGTAATAGGGTTATAACCAATACAGATTACTCTCGATTTATTTCACTACTGTTTTACAGGATTCAACTTCTTGAATCTGTTGTTTATTCGTCTCTCGACCTCCTCCAATCATCAGAATCTACCTTGAATGAAAACTGTTTGATTTGGAGAGATGAGTTGACTAGAGACGTTACTGATCCTATCTACTAATACTTTTGTAATTAGCTTGTAGGCCAAATTAACACATTAGATCGGTTTGAAATCAGACATATCTAAGACCATGTTTATTTTAAGTACAAGCGTGATGAATATTATAATTTACTAACTATAAGTAGTTTAAAAGTTAAAAATTAATAACTTTTATGCATACACGGATACACCCCTAGTTTTTGCTTTTCTAGGAGGCTGTGTTTGGCTGTTGACAAAACAAATTTGGGGTAAACAAAAGACACAATTTACTGTTTGTATGGCGAAATACAGATAAAAAAGAAACAGTAAACATTTTATTTAATACTCTCAAATCTCAATCAACTTTTTTGGAACGTATGTTCTCTATCTAATTTAGTAATTTTATATTGTAAACAATCAAATTTAAATTTTCTTAACTTATATTTCTATGATAAAAAAATGCAAAACTATAATTACTTTTTTAACATTTTAAAAAGATAATTAAAATTTTAAATTTACTATATAACTAGAGTAATAGCTAATAAAAAAAAATGAATTTCTTGATCACTTCTTTTATAAACTATTATTTATCATAATAGTTTATATTTTTATAAACTATTTTTTGTAAACTGAAATTAACCTTATTTTTTTAATAAAATTTAATTACGAACCTAGATTACGAATCAATCATAAACCCCCGTCCAGGTAAATATCAAATAAAATTGAAGGTATGTCTTTATTTGTACTCAACTTCTCCCATCTTAAATTCATGTTACATCGATGTGGGACTAAATATTGGATAAAATAAAAATCAGAAAATGACATATCGATATACACAACTTAGTGATGTACCATCATTTAATTGATATACATTTATTATTTATTGAAGCCGTCTCGAATCTCGATTCTCAAAGAATACGTTGTCATTTCTCATTTGTAGGTTTTTATTATTATTTATTTATCATAATTGTCAATTGAATTAAAAACCACGTTTTGCAGTTGGCTTTTGATTTAAATCTACTGTTCATTTCCTAAGTCATAACTCATAAGTTCAATGGCTTATGGGGTTCAAAGCCTCAAGGTAGTCAGGTCGAGGATCCAGTTTGAAAATAAGTTAGTAGAATACTATATCAGTGGTTCATACTTCATGGATATCAGAAGACTAGTAAAACAAGGCTACAAAATAAACCATTAGAAGGATAATATTGTACCATCATTCTGACATTCTCCCATGAAAATTCAAAATGGTTAAACACCAAAGACAAAACACGTCTTACCATCCGATCATCCGCTGAGATCAAAGTAAGCAAGCAGATTTTTGCAAACTTAGCAAAAAGAACCAACACCAGACCCCTTATTATTCAGACTAGAGTTAACTTTTTAGTCGTGTTTAGTCTCGCCACTAAACGATTGTGGTGGTGGTATTATTTCATCCTTCGATGCTGTACAGAATTCCTGGTTGATCTTCACCTGCTCCAAATCATAATGATTCCTGCTTTCAGGATTGGCATCAAATTCGATTTTCACAAAATCTTGTGGTGCTGGAGAAGACGTGGTAGTGATGGTTGTTGGATTGCTCACAGTTGATGTCAGCTGTTGCTTAAAATACTGTACAACTGCAGAATCTTCAAAATTTGGAATATCGCCTGTTAATGTTTTGAAAGCAAATTCTATGCACGGATCCGGCCATGCATCACCAAAAGGCGATGATATTTCAAGTGGATACTCGACAGGCAAATCTATTGCTGCTTCTGCTACAGGTAATACCTCCTCTTCTATTACATTGTCAATGGCCATAATTGAAGAACCATCAACATTCTCACTTCCGGCAACATGACTGCGTCTTCTAACCTTCCTAATAGATCGATAGGTAAGGTCAACATCAGGTGTGAAATCAGGGTCGTGACCAGCCAACCGTTTTGATACACGTTTCACACCACTTATGGAATTCCTTTGAGAACCACGGCCACGTTTGCTTCGAGTTTCAGATCTTGTGGATGAAACACGATGAGCGCTTTTTGTATTGTTTCTTGTACTTGCCTCACTAGATGATCCAAGAGGATTGTTTAGTGGCACACGACTTGTAGTTGTTCCACTAGATAATGAACCACGCCGGCCACTTCGAGTCCGTTTTGTAATTTTTTCAGTTGATGGACCATGTTGACTACTTCTTGTTTGACGTCGTGAACTTACCTCACTAGATGAACCAAGGTGGCTACTACGAGTTTCATATCTTGGAGTGTTCTCATTAGGCCAAACACGGTGGCTGCCACGAGTTTTCCGTTTTGTGGTTTTCACACTAGATGAACCATGGCTGGTGCTACGAGTTTCTCGTCTTGTATTTTTCTCAACATTTGAACCAAGGTGAGTGATTTGAGTTTTTGATTTTGCACTTGCTGCATTTAATAAATCAAAATTTTGGCTTCGAGTTGTACGTATTGTGGGTATCTCAGGAATGGTATCTTTTATGTTCTTTGGTTCAATTGACTTGGACATTGCCTTTTCAGAATCCTGTTTACTTCTTAGAAGACAAGTCGACTTTTTAGCACCATTTTCAGCATCACTTGACTTTTCAGGTGCAATATTGGATGAATCAATACCTCCCATTGGGTTTGGTGATTTACCTTCATCCGACTTCATATTATTTTCTTCCATGAGGTTTTTGTCTAATGGATAAGACATTCTTGAACTCCCAAAGTTAGATAAAATCAAATCTGATTTGGAATCTGGTCGAATCATTTTGTGATTGTGTTCTGAATCTGATGGTGTTTCTAAGTTTGGTTTTGGTTGACATCCTTGATAAATCTGAACATTACTATCTACAGTGTTACTGTTCCTATGCAACATTGCAACAAAACTCCGTCCAGGATCTTCAATACCTATAAAAATAAATAGTAAATCAGTATACTCTGGATCAGAAGTTAGAGTTCATAATAGCATATTTTGGATCAAGTGAAAACGGGTATATGGTAATAACGGTATAATGACTAAATTAATCACGTAGCAAAAAAATTCAATGTTGAGGTCATGTCATTACTATTAGATTTTTCATGTTCGACGTTCTGAAGCAAAAGGCATTCAACTGGCAATCCAGAAACATTTTCTATTGGGTCTGATGATATAATCAGTCGACGATTTGCCACATCTCGCTGATTTGGCACAGTTGTGATAATTGAAGACTGGAAAAAATCACTCATTAAGTAAAACCTCTAAAAGGGGAAAAGAAGAAATAACATATATTTGGAAATAAGCGCAATGAAACAAATATTCATACTCACAGGAGACCCATCTATGTTGTATTTGTCAATGATGCTTTTACCCGCTGAATGAGTAATAACATACTTTCCTAATTCTCCGGTTTCTACAAACCGACGAGCATCCTTTTTTGTACGGAATATATATCCACTTGTTGGATCCTTGTAATACTGCAGCAGAAATTGTTTGAATTAGGTTTTATTATTTTACATTTCAGATTGAATGATGGATGTGGTAAAGGAATTTAAAAATAAAGACATATTAAATCCCACCAGAATGGAAACTCGGAAAAATACGAATTAGTAGTTTAGTACATATTATAAGTGTAGAAAATAAAACTTATTTTGCACTTCTGAGACAAATCTGTACACATTATAATTATAATTAAGGGAATAAAAATATCTACACATTATTGCATTATCCTCTTCCAAATGAATATATTCAACAATGGATTTTAATGACACATTTTCATTCTTATAAATAATTTTAATTGGAATTCAAACACATATTTAACAGTTATTCTTGATACTGGATCACCCAACTGTGTCTTATATTAGGATACCAAATATTCGAAATCGTACTTTTTAAAAGTAGATAAAAATTTCATTAGAATAATGAGGGGCAATGTCCAAGTTACATTGGAAAAAGCAAAAAGATAAAAAAGGAGATGGATTTATTGATCCATCAACACATTCCAATTATCTATGCTACCTATTGATAATCGACTAGATAGATTGCTTCAGGAGGTTGGCCTCCCACATCTGAAGTGTAGTCATCCAAAGGGTGACAACAACTTTTCCTATAACACTTTGGCCTGAAGGAGAGGTTGATCGATGTTTTTGATCACTTCTCTAAACAAAACTTCCGAGGATTCTAACGTGCGTTGTTAACTTGTTCTATTCTCCTATTTCTTTCAGTCCATATATGATATATGTCATGACGAGGCTTCTATAGCATTCCACAGCAGACCACAAGTAGGTGAGTGACAAGTAGTTCCCTGACAAGCCTTTGTTAGATCCCTCAATCTGCTATCAGGATTGTTAGATGAGGCGGTAGGGGTATTCATTATTTTCCTAAAGGATTGGTTGAGCATCTTCACTAAAGATATGAGTATGGACCTTGTGTATGCGCAGTTAAAGAATAAAGGGCTCCTTGATTCATCGTTAACATTAGTGCATTACATAGAAGACAGGTAGAAGGAATTGGGACACCCCACCCCCTCAATCTCATGAAAGTCTTAAGGTGCCCCTATTTAATTCTCCATAATAATATGGAGATTTTGATTGGCATATGGAACCATATACCATTCGCAAGTTGGTCTAGTGGCTTCTCTTCCTAATCATCTCACAAATCCCACCTAATTTATTACATTGGGTCTCTGTTCTTCACCTAATTTATAATTTATTACATTCGAAATCGTACATAAATCGACTATTGTAAATCATTAATCATCATTGCTTCCATGTTTATGGGTATGTTCATGTGGCTGGTCTACGGAACACGAATGCATGATGGAACTTGGTGGGTAGACTTTGGACTGATCATTGAAGAACGTTGCAATCAAGATCATTGGGTTTGTTGGCATGTGTCACATTAGCTTGTAAGAGAAATTGGATCACTTTTCGAATTTTCGATATCTCCATAAAATTGCGAGGAACAAATTTCTCAAAATAAAGAGAAGCAATCAGATTTACATTTCTAAAATATCTTACAGGTAAAAATTGATCAAGAGATTCAAAGCATAACAAGCAAAAATGAAAAATCGAGACTCTATTATCTTCTGGGGTTACAAGACGTAAAAGATAACCATGAATGGTTGATCAACAATGAACCAGTAACTTAATATGAAGACCTTACTTGGCAACAAATGGAAGTAACTAACTTAGAAAGGGAAGTTCATCTCAAGTTTAACTCACTCTAGATATTGATCAAATTCTCATCAATAAGAATGACAGTATTTGTTGGAGTCATAAGAGATAACAGAGTTTATATGGCGTCTGTTAACTGTAATTACAGGCTTGCTATTAAGTAAATTCGTTAAAATGTCACATGGCAGGAGGACTTAATGGCTGAGATGCTTCATGGCATCTGATGATGGTATTATGAAAGTGTGCCATATATAAGCTTTTGTATCAAGATAACATTGTATCTTTTTAACAACCATACTATACCCTATTGGCATACAGCTGTTTTAGAGGTGGAAGTGAGGAACCACATTAAAAAATAAAAATTATATGTGATTATTTTTTTCCAATGGTTTCCATCTGTTTGCTTTTCATTCAGATCTGTTCAAGTCTGTATCTCTAAGTATCTCTAAGTTTAGAAATACAGATTGAAGTTTGTTCATGGCATCATATATGGCTTCATTATATGTGATTGAAGTTTAGAAATATCTCTAAGTAATACTGTATTTTGAAGTTTAACTATGAACTAGTAATTTACTTATTTGCTAATTTATGCAATTCAGTCATTCTATTTGTAATGAAGTTTAAATATTGATGGTGTATAGCCAGAGATGGACTGATACGATCGGATTAGGGTTTAATCTCACTCTCTCTCTAATGTAGTACATGTGTCAACTGTCAAGTGTAACGTACCCTCCCTCATTCTAGGAGGTTAGTATTTATGGACCTTCTTCTACCTCTCGGGCCAGGCCGGGATTGGGCTGAACGGACCTTGGGATGTTCTCGGGCCGCTCTAGCAGGGTGGGGGTATCATCAATATACCCCCCGACGGGCCTGGTCCGTTGATGCTCTTGTTGGGCTACTCCAGTGGGCCGAGGGTATCATCAAATATTATTTTATATATTAATGTTTTTCCCTATTGATTTTTGGATTTTCTAGTTAAAAAAATTAAGCAAACGATCCGTCCAAAAATAAATGTGACCACCTATGCACATAGCAGTCACATACCATATCAAAGCAGACTGGCCTTTTTTTCTAAAACATTGGTCAAACTTTGCGACATAAAAAATTCCTTAATTTCAGTTTTAAAAGTTAAATCAAAATTATAAAAAAAACTTCGCATATATATATATATATGGAAAGCTCAAGTCACTTCAAAAAAATGTCCATATCAATGGATGTGGTAGCCTGGTGCGCATGTGGCCTGTGTAAACTAATAAAAGATAAATTGGGAAGGTAAAAAGCTGCAGTCATGGATAAAACATATACCGGATCTTTTCTTAACCCAGAAGAGTTTCTCCTATATCTTAATTCTCTAATCCAACCAGGAGGCAATCCAACCGGAGAACATTCAATTTGGGCTAAAATCTGCAATAAAAAAATGAATACCATCACAAGACGATACTGATTTGTGAATTGCAATAGTCAAGAATGAGAAGTGAAAAAAGAGTTGATAGTAAGAAAACGAAGTTGAGTAAAAAATACATGATCCGATGGGTTTTCATTGACAATCATTTCATCTGTGCCTGTTTTTCCTGTCTGAAGATATCGGAACACCTCTGGTTTAGAATAAAATCTATGACCACTAGAAGGTTCAACATAGCACTGCACAAAGAAAAACAGATATCTGTAGCGAAATACTGAAATGTATTATCATCAATTGTGTCCAGTCTATTATTTTATGGAGGAAGCAATAATAGGGTAGCCAAAACTTTAAAAAAAATGCATTGTGTTATTAATCCCCTCCCTTTAAGTTTATCTTTCTGTGTAAGAAGATGTTAAATCACCGAAGGAAAAAAAATTGCCATTTTCTATTTTTCTATGACGAAAGTAAAAACGAAAAATACTTACTCTACGTTTTCCACTACCTTGTATCTGGTTCCGGTCATTCGAGTTTTGATCTCCATAATCCATCCATGAGGCAGCCACAACGGAGAATCTTCCGATGCTTTGGTCTAATTGAAAATGCAAGCCACCAAGTCAACATATGATGATGATAGTCATGCAAGGAAAAAAAAATAGTGAATCCATCTATATGGATCATTGAAAAGTAATGAACAAGTAAAAACTCGCATGTGACAGTGGTGGATTATGATGAGAGAGTTCTCCATTGCAACCCAGAGCTGGTGATGGAAAACGGGCATCATTTTCAAAGGTTAGGTGTCGCAGAACTTCTTCCTGGGAACGGAATGTGGATCCAGATATTGGAGATGTGTAATACTAGAAAAAAAAGATGACAGAAAAGAAAAATGTAAATCTTATTAGGTGATTGGAATATAATGCTGGTGAGAAGTAGAATCCAGAAAGGAAACGAGAAAAGGAGAGAGAGATGAAAAAAGATCAAGTACGATGTCGGTCAAACTATTTATTACCCGATCAATTTTTCCGTTGGTCCTAATCTGCAACCCCGTAATCCATCCGTCGGGGAGCCAGTCTAGCGAATCCTCCTCCTCCGACGTCATCTTCCTCTTCTTCCGACGACGAAAACCCTAAGATTCGAGTCTTTTTTTCCAGAGCTGCTTCGGAGAAATTGGGAAACGGAAAATAGAGTGATTAACGAAACGACGTGTTCCGATGCTTGTCTCTGAGATTCGTGCTGAGCCGATCACTGCTGTGACGTCTGTTTCTGGTGTCCGATCGGACGGCTGTCGTTGCCCGCAAGCTGTCTGAGAAACTGGAAATGACCATATTCATCGAGTCAACTCTTGTGTAAGACTATGCTCATCTACTTACTGACTACTATAGTAATTTTAATTTTTTTTTTGTCTAATCATTAACGTAGATGGGAAATTCAGAAAGATATTATATAAATTATCTTCGATCCCACCGTTAATTTTAAATCCAATGACTGTTTTGAAATGATTAATATCAACGGCTAACGATGATTGATATTTATCAAAACATACTATAAATGTAGACAAATCATGCTATGCTATTAATGTCAAGGAAGATCCAAAATATACTTTTACAAATCTTAGATAAGGTGCTTGAAAATTAGAAGCTTTTGATAATATTATTTCATTTGAATTTTTTTACTACATTGCATATTTGTATTACCAATTACCTTGTGGCAAACTAAAGAAGTTGATCCAAGAGGGTGGAATGGCAAAATACCAAACTCTGTGTTAAAAAAATGTGTACAAAAATACTAGGTTTACCTTAATATTTTATAAAGACTGAGATGAAAGAGGAAATCCAAACTGATGTTATTATGAGAAATCTTAATGACAGTTATGAGGCATTTGAGCATTTTTTAATGATTGGGATAAGAAAATGGTTCAACAAGGCTTCCACCAATAAATATTGTCCCCAAGCAAACCCATAAAAATCTTATTTTGTTCCACAACAAAATTAAGTTGATGTTTCTGTTAAATCTAATGTAGATTTGAATGGAAATGACTTACTTGATTAATCAGAGTTTATGATGAAACAGATATTTAGCAATAATATTAATAGATAAATGTTGATGCATACAAAGCTGATATAAGTAAGATGAACTTCAAACAGATATTTAAAAATGTATGAAACTTTAATATGAACTTGATGAGATCCAGATTCACGTAGAGTGATTGCCGAAGAATGTCCAGAATAGATTGAATAAATGAGTGGACTTATGATCAGAGTAAGCAGGAATAGATTTACTATAGGATGGCAATGCAGCAGATATGATTCTATGTAAATGTATATATATATAAAAAAGAGTCACTGTAAGAAGATCGAGTTGAACTGCTGTGCCTTAGAGATCCAAGGAGAGGAAACTAAGATCGAAGATCGAGTATGCAAGAACCCTTAAACCAGGTGAGCAGACTTTGAATTCAAAAATAGAATCGAAACGTTAACTTGTTCCAAGCTGTGTCTTGATACTTATATCCTAAAGTCAACGGTCGGGAACTGAATCGTCGTGTTGGAGCATGCGTTGAAGATTAATGACAGCCAGGTTATAAAGGTAATTTCAATTATGTGGTCCATTTAATAGTTTCCGGGCAACAAAACTCCACAGAAGAGATTGATTACCTTCAACAAAAAGGACGGAAAGAAAAGGCAAAGATCTTTGCTTCAACTGTGATAAGAAATTCATTGTAAATTATAATAGTGTTTGTGTAGGCAGAAAGGGAAAGTTATTCGGATTGTCTGTTGATGAAATTGAATTTGTGGAAATAGAAGATAGTAACAATAATAAGAATGAAGTAATTACTGATATTGTGCAAAGAGACAGAATTGAGATTACATGCATTTGAAGAAAACATAAATTTCGGCCCGTACCATCAAATGAGTTTCATCAAATGTTAACCAGTTAGCGTATTAATTGATTCTGGTTCTGGTCATAATTTCATCCGCAAGTTGATGTGGTAGTTGACTGAAATTAACAATACAAAATGATTGTACTTTTTTTACGTATCAACAGGCAGTAATTAAGGAGAAGTTGGTTTGTAATAAAATGTGTTTTTGTAGAATATTCAAACAAACACAAAGGCTATATTGATTCATCTAAGTAGAGCTAAGTAATTAACCCTAATTGTGATTAATGAGATTAGCTGACCTCCACTCCACTTATTCTTCTAATCTATATCTCTCACTGCTTTGGTGTTCTTATTCAACATCCACTACTTCCATTATCTGTTACTGTTACGTGTAATTATCTTTTTCTTCTTACTAAATTTATGAATAAGTTAGCAGGATGGTGATTATAGAACTTTAAATGATCTAAACCTCCAACCATCAATGATAAATATTCATTTTCCACTATTGATGAACTGTTGAGGAAATTAAAAGACTATGCTATTTATTCTAAGCTGGATTTGAGATCTGTATTTTATCAGATCAGAATTTATCCCAACCATATTGAAAAGAAAACATTCAGAGCCACCAGAGACACTTAAGTTCTTTGTGACGTCTTTTGGGCTCATTCAGTTTGTGATTTAACGATATATTGATTTACACGTAGCGTAACCCTAGGTCGTCCGTTGTCGGCCCCCTTTGTAAATTTGTACTTATATAATAACATGTATAAAATATTAAGTATTAACATATCTCTCAGTCTCACTGACTAACTGACTTTCATTGGTAGTTAGCAGTTGCCATTCTCTTCCTTAGGGCATCTAAACTGAAGAGATATCTATATGATAGATCCAACTTTAACATATTTGTTCTTGAACTTCAACTCCCAGTCTTGCAAAGAATCAAGTTCGAATGGCCCAAGACCTGAGATATCATCAGTTAAGTCTTTTTCGTCAAAACACATCTTTGCCAAGGCTCTACTTGCTTCTTTTCCCGCAAACAATGCATATGGACCTCCAGGTCCATACAACGTTCTGCAAACAACTTACTATTAGACTAATATCGAATTGTTAATGTAACAAGAAATAGATTGTTTGAACAAACAGAGGCGGCGGCATACCTGCTTTGAGATACGTCGTATATTTGACCCTTGACGGCCATGAGAAGAGGTTTCTTAGGATCAGACCCATCGTACAGTTTAAGTTTGTCGGCAGTGATCTCACCAAGATGCATAGGTGTTGGCAACGCCTCAGAATCCAAGAAACGGATGACATCTGGATTGGGTGGAGGGTAATAGATTCCATCGATGATATAGTAAACTGCTGCTGCGATGGCTAAGATAGTGAAGACACCAGTCGAAGAGAGATTAGTGCAGTACATTAAGATGTCTTTTATAATAACCATCACAAATTAACAACCAAACAAACACTTAAAATTTTACAACGATTTTTTATTATCCTTCATTCTCCATTATTTATAGTTACATTTCTTCACTTTTTTTTACTCCACAATCGATGTGGGATTAATTATTCTTTTTTTCTTTTCAATTAATAGATTCCAATTAAATAAATAATGATTTTTTGTTCGATTTTTTAAAAAGTGGAATTCACTACATTTTTACAGGTCGGACAATCCGACCCGGTTATTCAACATATATAAAAATCAGGGGAAAATATATACAAAATTACTACTTTTTTTCATTTCAATTTTCTCTCACTCTATGTTTAGATTTCATTAATTTCAATCATGCTAATAATATAACACTTTCAATAGAAGTAAGTTCAATTACAATAAATAACAAAGGAATTTTACAGTAAAAAAATGATAAATTAGGACCGTTTTCGAATCCTAGATCGTTTTGAAATGGAATTTGAGTAATACAAAGAATCTGGATCAACTTGCTTATATTACAGTAAAGAAATTGTCAATTAGGACCGTTTATGAGTGTTAATCGTACGCCTTCTTCAAATGGAATTTGAGCAATACAAAGAGTTTGGACCAACTTGCTTATATCCATGGATATGTCAGGAGGAGAAATAACACCACGGTTAACCTACAACAACACAATAGCCCAACATGTTTTACAAGTGTGAATATTTTCACAAAAACAACTACAAAATAAGAAACTTAGGTGTAATTTGGAGGTTTTTAAACACTCTAAATCAAACTGCAAAATACATAGACAGCCAAGCACCATATAAAAGTGCAAAAGCCAAAATACCATCCATTAAAATTTACAGGGTAATTGGATAGTGGATACTAGTAATAATAACAAAAACAACCATAATGAAAAATAATATCACCAAAAAATTTCACGAAAATAACTTCCAAATAACAGCTTAATGTAATTTAGAGGTTTAGTTCAAGGATTTTATTCTTTAGGGGTTTATAATTTAAGATTTAATATTTATATTATGCAAGAAACAATCATTAACTACCAAGTCTGATACCAATAAGAAAGACAGATCACAATATCACACTAATCATTGCATCACAATCAAATGGTTATCTATAGACTATAATGAAACATTAATTAAGAAAAGATTCGTGAGTTCTTAAACTACATACCGACGATGCAGACACTGCTTTAATCAGAGAAGCATCATGTTGTCGAACAGATGCAACAGTTTCAGCCATTTGCACTCGCGAAACCCGATTTGGCCCACCAACATTCAGTAGCAATTGCAGTTGTTTGTTATCTAATCAAACATACAATAACACAATACAAATAAATCACAAAACCAATGAATGCAATTGAGAGGAAGATCAAACTTGCGATCAAACTTGCTTGTAATAATGATACCTGAGATATATTTTTTAGCTAATGCCAATATTATATCAACAAGATCTTTGACATAGACTGGGCAACGGTATTCATCATAGAAAAAATCAACTTCCTTGTTACTTGATAGAGAAGCATCAATCCACTGAAACAAATAAAGGAAAAGAACACTGAAACCTATATTTCAAAACTAATCATGGACACACACACACCTATAAACTCATTCATCAATATGTGTCGATATGTGATACCTAAGATTCATATTGCATAGCTCGGAGGCCATGAATTGAATCCTCAGTAGATGATACACTGATACATCATACATATTACACACCCACTTTGAATTTGTCAAGTAAATTTTGATAAGAGATTAAGAACTTAAGAAGGGTTTCCTCTCTTAAAAACTTAAGATTAATAATCATCAACTGTTAATTTTTCACTGGCTATGAAGCAACACAAGACAACACAAATATAACATGACATGGAAGCAATTTATACACCCCTCTCGTGGAATCCTAGATAGAAGAAACAAAACAGCAGTACCTGAATAAAAAGGGATCTGGTTACAGGTGATATCGTCTGTTGTCCATAGATAATACTACTGCGTAAAATGGCGTAGTTTGAGTAATTTCTGGATACGAAGTCTTCTCCTGCCAATTTAGACTTCCCATACATGTTCACAGGAACTGTTTCATCTTCTTCCTTGTAGAATGACTTCAATCCTTCGTAAACTGCACCAAGTAAAGTTTACATTTTAGTCGGATTAAGATTTTAAATGTCAGATGTTCTCACTGAGTCACCGATCTGAGAAAAAGTTAGTTACCTTGATCGGTGGACATGTGGATGAGAAGAGTGACGCAAGGAGATTGGTAAGGATGATTGGTAGCTGCTGCGACGGTGGATCTGGATAGCCAATCGACGAGAGAAGTCGGAACATTGGTAGCCATAGCGCCCGCGGGATCCACTTCGCAAGCACGAGGGACGGAGATCGCGGCGCAGTTGATCACGATGTGAGGCTGCGGGGAGAAAGAAAAAATAAACGAAAATCAACAAGTGAGATTTAGATTCGTGCAGCTTTTTCTAAATTCGATGGTCGTGTGAGGGAGAGCGGACGGACGTGACCGAATGTAGCTGAAATGGCATCAAATCCTTCTCCGCTGCTGAGATCCACGCGGAAAGATTGAACAGGGGATATCGCTTCGATCAGCTCCGGTGGTGGAATCGGACGGTTGTGAGTGAATGCCAGATCCCATGGCATCTCTTCGCCACCGTCACCTCCATCGCCGTTCATCCTCCTCCTCTGATTCTCCCTTTTCATCGCCTCCAGAATATGCTGTCCTAAGTATCCGGTCCCCCCCACCACTACCACTTTCTTCCTCGCCATCTCCGATCTCCGATAGATCGCTGATCGAGACAATGTGGATTATGTGGTGACTGGTGAGGAATGTCTGCTCACGTGTACATCACGTGATAGTATTTATAAATATTAAGGGCTCTGATCGTACTCTCCAAGCTGTACTCGGTACTCTTATTGTCTTACGCGATTGGATCTATAATTTTCAATTCGTCTCTTCTCCTTCTTTTGCCGATCAAGGTGATCTTTTCAATTCTTTCTTTTGGCTTGGTGAAAAGTGGGGTTTTTGTTATTGGATTGGCGACCCATCCATCCAACGATTTTTATTGGATTTTCTACCAGTATTTGTTTGTTCTTGTTGGGTTTGCTTTATTCGATTGATGAATTCGTTGCAGTTTCCTAGATCTACTATGGCGGAAAGGAAGAATGGTATGATTGCTCTGTTTGATGTTGATGGAACTCTTACTGCTCCTAGAAAGGTATATTTTCTTCTTCGGAGAATCAAATTGGATTGTTAGGAATCCGTGTGCGAATTAGCTTGGTTTTTTTAATGTTTTTTTTGTGTGGTAGTAGGGGATTACTATAGGATGAAAGACAAGTGCACGAGTTTGACATTTATCTTTGATTTAGTTTTTGTCATTCACTTCTCTCAACATGTATAAATCGAAAAATTCTATGATAAATGTGCGATAAGAATATCTTCGGTTGATTAAAATGATCACAAAAGCTTCATGCTTTGCTTTGATGCACATTGAATCTCTATCTTTTGTGTTTTAGGTGGTCACCCCAAAAATGCTCGAGTTCATGCAAAACCTTCGTAAGGTTGATTTGTAGCATCTCAATATTTTTCATTTAAACACAGTTAGATGAAAAAATGTTTTTTGTAATGACATTTTATGTTATAGGTTATTACTGTTGGTGTTGTTGGAGGGTCGGATCATGTGAAGATTACTGAGCAACTTGGCAAAAGTGGTTTGTTCTTTGATTAATCTTATTGCATTATGTTTTTAGTTATGCTCAGGTTTGTTTGTTTGTTTTTACTATGTTGCTGCAATACTGCAGTCTGTTTCATTTGTATTGAAATAACATGCTAGTATGTCACAAAGGAAATGAAAATTGAAATGAGTGAATTTGTTTTAAGCTTTTCAATTTTTTTAATTAAGTAATTTTTCTGATGTTTTGTAATGATATGTTAAATTTAAACAATTAAATTTCTGTTTCTGATATTCTTAAGTCTTAACTTTGTGTATCATCTAATTTTTTTGCTCAAACAAATCTTTCTGTCTTGCACTTTGCAGTTGTTAATGATTATGATTATGTTTTCTCTGAAAACGGTCTAGTTGCCCGTAAAGATGGAGAACTCATTGGTACCGAGGTGCTGTTTTCAAACTCAAATCTCCAATTTTTTAATTTTTTTTTTGAAATTAATTAAATTTCATTAAAAGAAGGGCAATGCCCAAATTACAATGTAGAGAATAGAAATAAAAAATAGAAGTAAAAAAAATGAACAAGAAGCCCATTGACTCTTTTCCATTAGCTATGTAGTCTAGTTATACAGTAACTAGATATGTTGCCCCAGGAGGTTAGTTTTCCATACTTCCATAACATTCTATAGTAGCCCCCAAGGGGAGAGTGGTGTGTGACTTTTTGCGCAGCCTTCGTAAGGTCCCTTAATCTAATATCTGGATTAGATTGGGTGAAAACTGAAATATTCATTATTCTTCAGAAGGCGAAATTCAGGTGCTCAACCAACGGAATTAGGAGAGACCTGAAATAAGAACAGTTGAAAAAGAGACGACTTCTAGATTCTTCTTCAAAATTGCATAACAGGCAAGCAAGAGGTACTTGCACTCTATAGCTTCTCAATTTCATGAACGTGTTTAGGTGATCTCATTTCACCCTCCACAGGAGAATAGAGAATTTTGTCGGCATCTTCGACCAAATTCCCTTGGCTAGCACATCTTTATGACTTCTATCTTTAATACTTTCCACCATTCCCCCCAACTTGCTTATAAGAGTACCAGATCTCCATACACTCGTACTATTGGTCATACAATCCAAACATTTATGCACTAGATTCCTTTCTGAGATGAGAGCTTTCCAAAAATATGAATTCACAGTAGGCCTGATTTGAATATCTCTAAGTGCCTTTCTTCTTAATATACCAATCTTGGATCCATTTTACAAAAATAAAATCACTCTTATCCCAGTACTTTGAGGGTCTTTTAATATTGGTTGCAATAGTGATAATAGGAAGGTCTCTAACGCCTAGCCCCCCTTCCGCCTTAGGAAACCATTTGGGCCCATGGGATCCCTTTCCTTTCATCCCATATAAATTTATAGACTAACCTTCTCACCTTCTTAGCAACAAAATCAAGGATAGCCATGTCTTGTGCCCAATAAGTATACTTTCCAGCTATTATTCAAATAACTAGCTATATTCCTCCATAGGAAAGACATTTCCCAATCCATCTTGTTAAGAGCGTCTCTATTGACTGGATTTGTTTCAACATTGTCCAAACGATTTTTTCTTTCCCGTGATTGGTAGTCTCAAATATGATTTGGGTAAACTTTTAATAACATATCCTAAGATATCATGAAGAGATTGGTCTTCCGCGCATACTTTCGAGAAGGCGGAGGAGCTCTTGTTCACATTTACTTCCAATTCCGAAAATAACGAGAATTTCTCAAGCAGTGCCTTAACTGCATTAAACGATTTCGGATTTGCCTTTAAGAAGATGAGGACATCATCCACATACATATAAAAGTAACACCATTAACCAAATATTGATAGGTGTCTATCCTTTTGTTTTTCACTTCATTCTGTATCAATTTACCTAGAACGTCCATAACCATGTCAAATAGGATGAAGGATAGAAGATTTCTAATCCCTTTCTGATTTTTGAAGGGGTTGGAGTCCCTTCCACCAGTACCGAAAATGAAGCAGAGGATATACAATTCCAAATCAATTTGCAGAATACAGGAGAAAATCCCTAATAGAAGATTCAGGTAAGAGATCACTTATCCTTCAGCGCGACATCTTCCGCACCTACTTTGGAGCTTAGGTCTCCTCCATGGGCATAATATCTTCTCTTTCCACTACTCACATTACTACGTGAGCCCTCTTGGCCTGATACCTTGGCCCAATCAGGGTTTTCCACGGTCCTTATATCTGGGAGCCCCATCATTCCTTCTTTTTGCTGAATAGGGGTAATCCTTATTTTCCTTCTAGCATACTTCCTTATTGCCTTCCTAGAGTAGTGATCATATTCCTTGACCCTACATTGGGAGAAGAGAACAATCCCTTTGAGACCACCTTGGACTCAAATGCCGACGTTGGTTGCGGATACAAGTTGAATCTGATAAGACAACGTAGAGGAGGATAAAACGAGGAACAGTTCGACCTGAGTTGAATTTTTCTTGGGGTATACCCTTGTCTCATAGACTGGGATGACATACCATCATTGACCTCCCAACTATAAATTGGTGAATTATTGTTTTGCCCTTGGGTTGACTTCCCACTGTCCCCACCAGTGTCTTGGGAGACACCTTCACCTAACTATCAAAGCTCCCTTAATGGACAAAGGTAGCAGAGACCTACGAGGAGAATGTCCCTCCCTCCACCTGCAATCCTTAGTTGGGGGTCAATAGTCTCAACCCTCTCTATTACATCATATTCCTCTTGTTGCCCCTGTATAGACCTGCCCTTCTTCCTATCTACACTGATGTCTTCAGAAACATATGCACCTCCTTCCGTTGACCGGGCCTCTTGCTGGGTCCCATTAATGGTCGAAGACTCAATAGATCTATATGGAGAGTGAGATTCCTCCCTCTCAACTCTCTCCCCTACAATCTACATCGCCCTCTTCCTGCTTCCCTTGCCTCGAAATATCATTCTTCGTACTTGTACTGATGTCCCGGGAGGCATCAACCTCGTCATGCGTTTTCCCTTCCATCTTACTGGACGAAGATTGTATAGATCCACCAGAAGAATGAGTTTCTTCTCCCTTTCTACCTGCCACACTCTGCAGGGAGCCAACAGTCTCTACTTCATCTATTACATCATTTTCTAACTGTTGTTCCTGTGTTGACTTACCATTTTCCCTTTCTTTACTGGTGTCTTGGGAGACATCAATCTCTCCTACAGATGTGCCCCTTTTCGCATGTTTGGAACTCCCCTCCTGATTTTGTAGGGTTCCCTTAATGGATGAGGGTTGCACAACCCTATGATATCCCCCTTCTCTTTACCAACAATATTTTTTTTATCAACAATACTTTGTTGGGATACATCGACCATCTCCCTTCACCTATTCCCTTTTGTAACCTACTCAAGTCCTTATCATTATCCAACTCCGTCCATCTGTTAGATATAGAGAGTGGATCTGAACTGATGGCCTTTCTCAACTTGATCCGACCTTGCCACCAAGCATCATCCCTGTCATTAGCTTCATCTTGCAGGATGATTATAGTACATTCCACTCCTGAGATGGGGGGGGGTGGAATTTCTCCCATGGATGCCTGACAACATTTATTTGACCAATGACCAAAAAGTCCATATTTCAAACACTTTTGAGGTCTTGATCTATACTTTACTCCAAGTATGTGGCATGTTTTCTTCCCATCATTCTCTCGGATTATTACTTTGATTTCTCTAGGGAATCAAAAATTCAGAGTACTCTGAAAGCATACTCTAAGAAATCGCGGGTGTGACACAGTATCCATAAGCTCCCTATACAAAGGAATGCCTAAGACACTAGTTATTTTATTTACTGCATCCTTAGAAAATATACATGGGAGAAGATTCTGAATGATTGCCCATTGAAACATTGTTTCCTAGCATTCCTTATGAATAATATTCAGAGGGAGCTTGTTGATTTTAAAAGGAGTATTACATAACTTATCCCATGAGCAATCACAAGAGCGCAAGTAGTCCGCCACCTCCCTAAACCTTACCAAAGGTAGCATCACAGAATCTTAAAATTTGAATGCCTCCATCAACCCCCAATTTTTTTCTCAACATACAAATCATAGCCCCTATAGATGGAACCTCTTCTATTATTCTGAGTGATACTCTAAGTGCTTTCCCTGGTTTAGGGAAAAGAAGTTGGGACCTTTGTGCATAGTTGCACAAGTAAACTCCTGCCTATTAGAAGGTTGTACAAACTGGAGTCGTCTTAGATCCCCAGAATCAGGAGTAAACCACTTCCAATTATCCAATATCCCTTGATTGGAATCATCCTTCTTCCTAACCTCTTTCCTTTAATAAATATATGTATTATAATAATTTTTCTATCCAATATATTTTTAACTAAAAATATTAATTGATTATTTTATTGGCATGCCTATACTTTAGGATTGATATATAAAAAATATATGAATTTCCTTTAGTTTTATATATATTTACGAAAATGCCACTGGCGCATATGCTCAAGTGCTCCAGGTGGCGGCGCATCCGGAACCATGCTCAGGACGCTTCCAAGACCCTCTGAACAAGTTCCTTTTTTGCCTCAAATTCTTTTCAAATAGTTCATTCCTTTTGAAATGCCTCCAAAACGCAGCTGTATCTTCCATTAAACAGGAGTGAAAGAATTACCTCCTTAGAGCTTAGTCAAACACAAACCCAATACTACACAGAGGAATTGAGGTGGGTGAAAAAAACCCAGGTGTGGTCTATGCCATCTTTTAAGTTGTGCTCTATGCCATCTTTCTCCGGAAAACCCCCCGTTCTTGGGTCAATTCCTACCTTGCTTTTCTTTAGTTTATGCCTTCCTCAACTCTAAGTTAGCTACCCTCTCTTCATAGCGTCTCTAGCTAATATTTGTAATGTTTGGAGACGACAAGTAGGGAGACACAACAAACCAAAGAAAGCAAAAATATATATTTAAATGGAAGAGAGTAAAGAATAAAGTATCTGGATTTCCAAACACTCGATTCCAGCTTGAATCTTCATAATTCAGCAAACTATATTCTTTCCTCAGCCACCTTCAGCTTTTTCCAGCAAGAATCACTTCCCTATTTACCATTAGAAGAAATTGCAAACCCTATTGCAAGGACTGGATTCACAAGCTCTTTCTTCCTCAATCACCAATTGTAAATCACTAGAACCAAGCAAACTTCAATCCCAAGAAAATAAAATCAGATCACAAGTAGATCAAAGCGCGAGTCTGGAGAGCTCCAATCAGGATCTAGAATCGCAAGCTGAAATCACAACACTAGAGATCGCAAGTAGAAAATGGATTTCTTGAATTCAATCTCCAATCGCTGGACGATCGTTCTATCAGGGAATCGCAAAAGTAATCGCGAGCAGTAGACAATCTTGACTTCCTGAGCAGAAAAATCCCAATCAATTTACAAATCGCGAGCAGAAAATTGCGAGTCTCTCCCCGTCAGAAAATTACGAGTCTCTCATTACACCTCCTGACTTCGTTCCCCAAGTGATCGAAAGCTCAACTTGTAAATGGAATCCAAGAAGTCATCATACCAGAAATAGCCGGCAGTGGTCTCGGCAACTGTCAGCAGTTCTCCAATTTCTTGATTGCTGGAGCGGACGATCGTTCTATCAGGGAATCGCAAGTTCCACCAGAAAGAAAAATCCTAATCAAGAAAATCACGAGCAGAAAATTACAAGTAGCAGACTGTTCAATTCTCGAGGATCATAGTGGAAAAAAACTCAATCAAGAAAATCACGAGCATAATCCAGTCAAAATCGCGAGCAGAATTGTATCCACCAAAGATTGGCAAAATCGGAGGCAAGATGAAATCGAGAGGGGTTAATTTTTTAATGTTGGTCTTCCCTAATTATCATTCTTTGGAAAATAGTTAATTTGCCATTGTCACAACAAAATTATGTTGACATTTACTACCATATTTTCTTTTGCAGAGTTTGAAATCATTTTTAGGCGATGATAAACTAAAGGTTTGTATGTGTTAATTTGTCAATATAACATTTTATATCAAATTATAATATCTAAGGTTTAATGAATGACTACTTATTTTTGCAGGAATTCATTAACTTTACACTTCATTATATTGCCGACTTGGATATTCCAATTAAAAGGTATTTAAATTTACATTCTTATTAGTTACGAGGACCGACATAATTTTTTTAGAAATATAAGTGCTAATTTTCTTTTAATATTTGCGAGACTCTTTTCCGGTGATCGCTGGGACCCCTTTTTTTCTTCAAGGTTGGCAGTGCTCCCCCTCACTCCTTAAGGGGTGACCTGTCAAGTTGTCAGAGCTTGATAGGGAAGACATGCCTCCCTTTCTTCCCCTCTGCCAGAAGTCTCTTTGCACTCTTTGACGCGGCCATTAAAAATCCCCTTTCAATCCCCGGAAGTTTCTGCCACCTCCTTTGGTGTGCAGTCCTCTGTCCATTCAAGTGTGTATATTTGAGTTTGAGTGGACAAGATTCTGGTGATTCCTTCTCCCTCAGTCTGAGTTATGAGTAACATTTTCTCAGTTTACAGAGAAATGGAGGATCTCCCTAGAGACATTGGAGGTCAAAAATCTTTGAGCTATAAATCCTCGGAATTAAGATATGGTAATATACATGCTCTTGTCTTCCAAGACAAATTCTTTCCAGACAATTCGTTGGAATTATCCATCAGAGTGGTTGGAGCTAAGCCTTCCATCAGAAGGCTGCATTGCTACATTAAGCATGTGTGGAATATTGATGCCAAGTTCATTGTCAAGGAATTCAAGGATACTACATTTTCAGTGGCATTTTCTACAATCTCCGACTTCCTTAGAGTTGCAGACCGAACCTAGGTTTTCACTTTTCATTGATGATATGGTCATCAAAGTGTCTTCTGAAGATTCGGAGGTTCTCCATGAAGAAAATTTTAAGACCATCCCCCAATGGATATTGATCATCGGGATGTGGGAAGTTAATTGTTGGTTTCTCTTAAGATCAGAATTAGATCGACCCTCCAGTATGTGTAGCCTGCTCATACTTTGGACACGTTAGCCAAGATTGTTACTTGGCAAGTAAGCTTATAAATGGTATACAATTTGAGGCTATTTGAATTTGGTTATTCGAATTTTGAATGCGAATTCAGATTTCAATTTCAGAATCCGCGAAATATTTGGTCGAATTCGGATACTTGTCAAAACCACCATTAAAAATTCGATTATTCTTATTATATAATAATATTTTTTAAATATTATATGATCTAAAGGTTTTAAATTAAAATTAATAATATAATATTTTGTCTTATTCTTTATTTGAGAATTGAAGTTATAAGTTTATTTTTTAACTTTTAAGAACCTTTACCCTAGATGGCATCACATTTGTTATAACTCTTACCTTCTTATTTATTCCTCGCTATTAGACCAACACATCCACTTACTCTCCGGAGATCCAACATTTGGACTTCGTCACATGAGAAGTAGAGATCCTGCAGAACAGAACCTCCACTTACACAAATATATTTTAGGGTTAATTTTGTAAAATTAAATTACAGGAGGGTTTTTAAATAAAATTTATTCGAATTATTTTGGTGAAAACTTGTTTTCAAGAAAGGATCTCAACACTCGCCGAACTCCTGAGCTTTGCCGGAATGTTGATGTTCGTCGGAGATCGCTTGGCCGTCAGATACAGCCAGACAGTGACATGAATCACAGGTCAGAGGTAGCTAAAACGTCCAAGGAAGTTGGAATGTCTCCCAATAATGGAATCACAACCTCTGATGCTTCGGTTACCGTCCCCATTAATTACCAGCATTCCTTGGAACAAATTCCAGAATTTTGCATTAAATTTGGAGAGCATGTGGTCACATCCCGAGGTAGAGATGTCGCATATTCGCATCTATTGTTGAAAAGTGTAATGCTGATTGCTGAAATTAATGAGACCTCATTTCCTAGGCATTGAAATTAATGTTGAAATCTCCCCTTCCTGACATTCCAAAATCGGTTGAGAATCTCAACAGTTGGAAGCTCAGTTCCCCAATTGCCTCGAGGTCTAGTGGTTCCCTAAGTGTGGACAAGCCCTCCCATCCCATTGGGCCTCTGGAAAGATGGTAGACAAGTTATCGCTAGCCCAAGGATTGACCCCCCCCCCCAAAGTAATCTTCAAAACTAGGGGTGTAAATGGGTCCGGGTCTGGGGCTAATTTTAGCCCCATCAAATGTTTTGGACCCGGAGGTCTGGGTCCAGACCCGGCCGGACCCAGACCCGAAAATTATAATATATATTTTATAATATATTAATAATTCAGTATAGTTTAAGGTTTTAATTATAAAAATACTTATTATATTTTCTTAACCTATATAATCTTTAACTTTAGAGTATAAATATAAAAATTTACCAAAGATCTTTAGAGTTTCAAATTTCAACTCATATAAACTTTAATCTTAAACTAATCGACTTTTAAATATTTAAAGACTTAAAATATTATATAATATTTTTAACTTAATTTTTATTATATGTTTTACTGTTTTATAATTTTACTAAATTTTTTTTTTTATAATTATTGTAGTTAAAAAATTCCCTATTTGGACCCGGACCCGGCCCATACCCGGATTTTTTATGGGTCCAGGTCTGGGTCCAGACATTTTCCTTCTGGACCCGGACCAACTTCATGGGTCCGGGCAGTTCCAAGCCAGCCAGCCCAGACCCGGCCCTATTCAAAACCCCTCTTTAAATAATATGATTGTTAATTCTCTGATTTTTAATTTGGGCCCTCTACTTATTAATTCTACCAATACCCCAACCCATTCTGACTCAAGTCTTAACCTGTCTTCTTACCCATCAAGCCTGGTTAGTAGGCCACGGACAGGTCCGCTAGATTCGATCATTGACCTGTTAAACCCGTTCTATGACCTGTCTCTGGGTCCATTGGGCCCACCTGTTGACCTATTCCTCAACTCCAAACCCATCAGGCCCGCTCACTAACCACCTCCAGACCCATCAGACCCGTCTGACCCACCTAATTCCTCACACAAACACCACATCTATGGCTACTGCTCTGGACTAGCTCTACTTGGTGGGATCACTTGGCATCTATGGCAAGAGAGGAATAGAAAGTGGAAAACTGGTGATGTGATAGCTGCAGAGATTGTTAAGGACTGCAAGATATGTTTTGATGTTAGGAATAAGCTTCCTGATCTGGGTACTCTTGAAGCTACTGCTATTGGACAATGGAGGTGTTAGCTCTATCGTTTGTCATGCCTCACTGTTTCTATGTTCTGGTGGTCTGTTATATGGTCACGTTTTACTATATTTCTGATTTCTATGGCACCCCTAGTCCCTAGAGAATCTTGCCTACTTTGAGTAGTGCTGTCTGTTAAGGGGTTTTATCTTTTCTGTATATATGTAAAACTGGGAAAGACCCACTTTATTTTTAATGAAATTTTAACTTTATAAAAAAAATGTTCTTTTAATGTTTACTTATCAGGGGAACATTTATAGAATTCCGAAGTGGAATGATTAATGTTTCGCCTATTGGGCGAAACTGCAGTCAAGAAGAACGTGATGATTTTGAAAAATATGACAAGGTACTGAAATATAATGGTCTTGGTTAAAATCTTTTCTCAGTCATTTTAAAACAATTGTCAGTTTCTACTTTCCGGGACGTATTCAAATAAATTGGTGATGATCGGTAATAACTACAGGTTCAAAATATACGACCAAAGATGGTGTCTGTTCTGCGGGAAAAGTTTGCACATTTTGGCTTGACATTTTCAATTGGAGGACAAATTAGTTTTGATGTATGTAAAATCATGGCACCATCCCTGTATTATTTTCTGTAATAGATCAAAAAGGTTTTATATTGGGCATCAATATCATGCTCCATTTTAACACACATTTCAATTATAGGTGTTTCCTCAAGGTTGGGACAAAACCTATTGTTTAAGATACCTAGAAAAGTATGAAGTGATACACTTCTTTGGTGATAAAACATACAAGGTAATTTACTGTGAACATCTATGTTGACATAATATTTTTTCATTATATCTTATTTTTATTGGGTTTCATCTTAAAATTGTAGATTTCTTAAGAGCTTAATTTTTTGAGCACTCCAAGAATCTAGAAATCTAGATTTTTGAAAACTTATTTAATACTGTATTGCACCCAGATTTTACCTTTAAAAAAATGATTTTGCTGCAGGGAGGAAATGATCATGAGATTTATGAATCTGCCAGGACAATTGGTCACACAGGTTAATGTTCATTGCTTCACTATTTAAAAAAAATACAAAAATGGATATACACTTGGTCTCTAAATGTGTTTGTGACTTATCCAGACCATCAATGTTCATAGGCAATTAGCCATCCAAAACATTTAGTACAATTTAGCAATTTTTGAGCAGTGATGTGATTTTTTTGAGTAACTAAGATCATTGTGTAGTTGTGTGGCATTTTTTGCAGTTTTTAATAGAATGACATTTTAGTGTTATTTTTAGAAATCAAAGTTTTAGAAAATTTTAAAACGAGAACATGGTTTACATTTATTTACAAATTACAATGATGTTATTGATTGGCTTAATATTAACACTAGAGATGTTAGAAAGAATGAAAGCATCAAATACTGTTCATGACATCATTAGTTTTTTCAAAGTTTTCTTAAGGACAAGAGTAAAATCATTATTGGATGTATTCTTCAGATTTACTCCACTTAACCTACCAATCTACCATATATGACTAGGGAGTGATTTCCTTTGTAATTAAAAGACAGAATTTGCTTATCATATTTGTAAATCAAATTCCTGAATCCAGCTAATGCCTTTGCTTTCATATTTTTTTTGCATAAACTTGATTCAGATTTTTTTTTGGTTTCATTTTCACAGTGACCAGTCCTGATGACACAATAGAGCAATGCACAGCTTTGTTCCTATCCAAGTAAATCATAACGAATTTGAGATTCGATGTAAAACTTGGAATGTCGAATAATTTATTTATCATATGCATGCCAAAAACTTATTACAATGCTGCTATTTAGTTATAATTATGACTTATGAGTATGAATTATTGGAATAAATGTATTCTATGTGGTGATTTTAGATTTTGTGTAGTGACTGCTGAGTACTGAAGTACTGATTAAGTGATTAGGAAGTAGGAAGACATATTTTATTAATTACCCAAAAAATGAAATTTTTTAACGATCAAATAAACTCAAGAATTTTAGTGGGTTCATTATGCATTTATGCCTTTCTATAATTCCATGGGACTATAAACTAAGCAGGAAATTCGTCTCTGAGACTATTTGATTTTGACTGTATATTTACATTTACTTATTCTTTAGCTTATGAAACTTCTTTGGATTAAAAAATTCTTCTTTGGAATAAAAAAAACTTCTTTGGAGACTGGTGAGTGCTTGAGTGCTGAGTGAATCGACGATGGAAGAATTTCACTACAGCGGCGAGATTCACAACTGCAAGATCAACCTGGTGAGAAAACTACTTCTCCTCTCCTCTTTTCTCTAATCGCCCATCTCCATCCAATCCACAGTCGTCATTGTTACTCACTCAACTGCAATGGATTGCAGAGAGAGAAGCCTCGGAGAAGGAAGGACAAGGTGCGTGTGGGTTGTGGTGCGGGATTCGGAGGGGACAGACCGAATGCGGCGGTTAGATTGCTGGAGAGAGTGGAAGGGTTGGATTACATCGTGCTTGAGTGTTTGGCGGAACGGACGCTCGCAGATCGCTACCAGATTATGATGGAAGGGGGCGTTGGTTATGACCATCGGAGTACGATTTCTAGGGTTAATTCGATTATTTCCGTTTTATACTCAACTGTCCATTTCAATCAAATATCACTTTTTTCCAAAGCTTATTTATTATCCATCAAATAGCCAATCTTTACCAGGTTTATTTCCCTTATGTAGTTTCAGAATGGATGTCTTTGCTTTTACCGCTGACTATGGAGAAAGGAGTATGCATCATCACCAACATGGGTGCAGGTAAGTACTAACTAAATGTTACTAATATATTTTTACTTACCAAACATTCAAACCTTAAACTGTTTCCATCCCCCCCCCTGCATATATTGTCTAAAGTCGACCCCCATGGCGCTCAAACAGAAGTCCTAAAGATCGCAGAAAATCTGGGCTTTGCTATAACTGTAGCTTTGGCATTCGAGATTCATCCATCTGAATCAGAATCAGAATCAGAATCAGGTACTGATATAATGAGACTAGACTGTCTGGCTACTCTGGTAAATGGCAACATAGTACATTGGTTAAGCATTAATTATTGCTGAAGTATACAGTAGAATTCTTTGAGATGTATTTCAGGAATACCATTACAATCCTATCTAACCAAAGATGAAAGAATTGGTTCTAGTACGTATTTGGGAGCTGCTCCCATTGTTGAATGCCTGGAGAAGTATAACCCACACGTTGTTATTACTTCAAGGGTTGCAGATGCTGCGTTATTTTTAGGTCCAATGGTATGCTAATTACACATCTCAAACCTTGCAGAACATTTGTTGTTGTCTGGTGTTCTATCTCTTCAATCTTGTTTTCCCTGATTTATTTTAACAGAAAAACTAGTAGGCGTGAGAAAGTATTTGACAGAATATTTATCTTTAAAAAAAATCTCACTGCAAACATACTTTTAGATATACGAGCTGGGTTGGGACTGGAACGAATTTCAATTATTATCTCAAGGATCTCTTGCAGGACATCTTCTTGAATGTGGATGTCAACTAACCGGAGGATATTTCATGCACCCAGGTATACCTTGCTGTTACAATAAATTTAATACCTTCTTATATTTGTTCCTTTTTAACACATTGTTATGGAATTATTGTTTTGTTGATATCACAGGTGATAAAAATCGAATTTTCTCTTTCCAACAACTATTAGATCTATCACTTCCCTTTTCTGAAGTTAGCTTTGAAGGAGATGTTTGTGTGGCTAAAGCAAATGAGACTGGCGGAATGTTGAATTATGCTACTTGTGCTGAACAACTTCTTTACGAGGTTGGAGATCCTGGTGGTTATATTACTCCAGATGTGGTCAGGCATCTTTGTGAGATTTGTTATAGACTTATAGTGTTATATATTGTATGTGGATATATTGAAATTATGTTCTATTCTAAAAACAGGTCATAGATTTCCGGGACGTTATCTTTTGTTCCTTATCACAAGATGAAGTTCTCTGTTTAGGTGCAAAACCATCAACTGTTCTCTTTCCTGACAAGCTTCTTCAACTAGCTCCAAAGGTAGTTTTTCCAGGTTGTGGTATATTATTAAGTACATTTTAATTCATAATTTTTGAAACATCGAACGGTTTTCAGGATTGTGGATGGAAAGGTTGGGGAGAGATTTCTTATGGAGGATATGAATGTGTAAAACGTGCCGAAGCTGCTCGTTTCTTGGTTTGTTAGGCCATTGCTATTGCTTCTCTGAATATACATTTTTAATGTCATCATTCTCTCTATTTTGTGCTGGAGATAGATTACATGTCTTGTGCTTTTCATTTTTTTTGGAAAATTTCTGATACTGGAATTCTAGAAATATATAGTCATTGACTTATTGTAGAGAAGCTTTTCAGTTTCCATATTGTTTCAAGAATTGAGATAGTGAAGATGTTTGCCAGGTTTTGTCATGGATGGAAGAAGCTTATCCTGGAATTGGAGAACACATTGTTTCTTATATTATCGGACTGGATAGCTTAAAAACATCTGAGGTTGAGAATGATGCTCAATGCTTAAGGAATATAATGGATGTGCGGTTACGTATGGATGGTAAATTCAAGATAAAAGAGCATGCTGTTAGCTTTGTGAATGAGTTCACAGCTTTGTATACAAATGGACCTGCTGGTGGTGGTGGAATCAGGTTCTGAACAGATTTTCCTTCTCTCTCTCCCCACACTCAATGAACTTGATTGATTTTGTGATGAATGATAAATAAAATTTCCAATTAATATTTTTTACAAAAAAAATAACATTTGAATTTTATTTCGTTATATTATATCTACCATAACTAAGCATGTTTGATTTCTTTGTTTCTTTCAGTACTGGGCACAAGAAGGAGATGATGCTTGAAAAAACACTAGTAAGATCATATTTGACATGAGAAAATTAACTACATTCAAGTTCTTTGTTTGTTCATATGTGCATTGAATTATAACTTAAATATTTAATAAGCCCTGAATCTGTTTTGCTTTAAACTGCCGGTTGTTGCCATTTGTCTCTTTAAGGTTGTCCGTGAATCTGTTTTCTGGAAAACTGAAGCTAAGCAGATAAAATTCCGGAAGAATATTATTGATGCTTTTGATGACAATCTTTCTTCAATTTCTCCAATGAAAATCCATTCCCAAACAGATAAATTTGGCAAGAAAAATGAAGTCTTGGAGAATTTCTCAAAAGCATACGATCAGAACCATTCAAGTCCTATTCCATCTAACAAGTTCATTTCTCTTTATGAAGTTGCACATAGCAGGGCAGGTGACAAGGGAAATGATTTGAATTTCTCCATCATTCCACACTTTCACGAGGACTTCTCAAGATTAAAAAAGGTGATCACCTCAGAATGGGTTATGCAAGTCATCTCAAAACTTCTCAACACATCATCGTTTCCCAAACTTTCAGAAATCCAGCAAAGAAATGCTTGGATGTGGGAAAATGTTGCAGTTGAAATTTACGAAGTTAAGGGGATACAATCATTGAATGTCGTTGTCCGCAACATTCTTGACGGCGGTGTCAATTTTTCTAGAAGAATTGATAGGCATGGAAAGACCATCTCAGATCTGATATTGAACCAAAAAGTGGTGCTCCCACTATAACAACATAGAAGTGATTGAAAGTTATGCTAGAAAATGCTATGTTATTGTTTCGTTATTCTTGATTAACTGATTTCCTGGTATGAAATATTCTCCTGAATTTCTGAATTGACAAATCCCTGATATAGAGTTTGGATTTAATGGACATTCGAGAGTCGTGTGAAGGTGTGAAGATTGCAGAAAATTGGAAATTGTGGGTAGTTTAGATGAGGAGCCAACGGATAGTAAAGATATTATTCAAAAATGCATTAAACTCGAGGAAGACTATTGGCTTATTGTTATTTTCATCTTGGAAGAACATAACTACAAGATGTAATCAAGCTCAATATATAATTTTGTTCAATTTTTTTTATAGGATCAGAAGATGATAGATGTATTTGCAAGTGTGTACAAAAAATAGAGGTCATATTTGCAAGTGTGTAAATAGACTTATTTAAAAATAGTTATGCATAATCATTACTCAAGGTCATATTAAAAGCTTGTGTGGGTTTTGGTATATCATTAGGAGGTTTTTTTTTTTTTTTTTTTTTTGAAGCAATTAAATTTCATTAGAATAAGGCTAATGCCAAGTTTACAAAATAGAG
>LFYR01001305.1:98317-213657 GCA_001185155.1 Zostera marina
TCCTCAATTTTGCATGGATTAACTGAGGGTGAGAGACTAATATATCTACTGACCAGATTTTTTTCCTCCAAAACAACCAAATGGAGTCTGGCGATGCAGGACTGGCAGAGTCAGCATTATTATGCGATTCCCATTCTGGTCCAAACGTATCTCTAATCAACTGAGCTTTTCATTAGGAGGTTTTATCCTTATCTTAATTGTTTATTTTTACTGTACTTTAAAATCTTTTATTCTAGAGAAAGAAAAACAATAGTAAAAATATCGCAACCTAAACTTTGCACGGCTCTCATCCTTCAATTGTGGGTCACCCATTTCTATTTACAATCCCTTAAGAAAGCAGAGCACCTCTCTTTTAAATTTCCCTCCATCAAACTTGGGTCTCTTTCAATCTTCCATCTCCATTGAAAAGGCAGGCTTTCGCCTGAGATTTATACATACATATACATATAGAACTATTAGTTGACAATAAGAAATGTCTTTCACTGGAACTCTCGACAAGTGCAAAGCTTGCGACAAGACCGTCTACGTTGTTGATTTCTTGTCCATTGATGGAATTCCGTATCATAAGGCATGTTTTAGATGCAGCCATTGCAATGGAACATTAGCGGTATGCAATTTCAATTTATGCTTCAAATCTATGCAATTGGATCCCAATCCCAATCCCAATCTCATTTGATTATTTTTATTTTAGATGAGTAATTACTCTTCTTTGGATGGAATTCTCTACTGCAAACCACATTTTGAACAACATTTCAAGGAGACCGGTACCTTCACGAAATCACACATACGTAAGAAAAACCAACCAACCAACCAACTAACCAAACCTTTCTTCTGATTTAGTATTCGGTGTTCATGGGAATTGAAGAACTTCAAACCTCTTCTCTTCCTTCTATCGTACAATAAAATTTTTGCTAATATATCAACTCCTTTTTGTCGCAAGCTTCATTTTCTGATTTAGTTGTTCCATAATATTCTCAGGTTCAAAATCTGGGGATAGCGATTCAGTAAGTTCAACAATTACTCTAAAAAAGAAGGAAAAAAAACTTTCCTTTTGTTTCCTTCTTTCTTTGTCATGTGAATCAAATTGCAATAAAGATTGTCCAAAATAAACAGGTAATATAGTTTTGATATTTCTAAATCATAAGATATTTCTGTTCTTGTTGCCAGTCAAAATCCACAAGTAGAGTCTCATCAATGTTCTGTGGAACTCAAGACAAATGTGCCGTCTGCAAGAAAACTGCATACCCATTAGAGAAGGTGATCTATAAATACAAATTAAATTTTAACATCACCCAAAGTGAATGACTGATTACATGAAATAAATCTGTACAGTTAACTGTGGAGGGGGAGTCATACCACAAGACATGCTTTAGGTGTTCGCATGGAGGCTGTCCTCTGACTATGTCATCCTATGCTGCATTAGATGGAATCCTCTACTGTAAGCATCACTTTTCACAGCTTTTCAAGGAGAAGGGAAGTTACAACCACCTCCTCAGAATGAATTCTTTGAAGAAGAAAGAAGACAAGGAATCCACTCCAGTAGAGGAGGAGATGAAGGAGGAGGAGGTGAAGGAGGAGGAGGAATCTTCATAAATGAAATTAAAGCACTGCTCTACTCTGCTTTGCTTGATTGACTTTTCCTTCTTTTTGTTAATAGTCGTTTGATTCATTCCATTGGCTGGGTTGTATTATTATATGGCTGTCAGATATTTATTTCAAAAAACATTAAAATTATCTATATTGGCCTCCTTTCCCAAAATGGAAGATAAATGCTGGACATGTAAATATGTTATTATCATCATCTGTATATAATTTTTTGTTTGTTTGTCAAGGTTAAACGATTTTTAACTTAAACTCTATAAAGTTTAAACCAAAAGAGAACAATAAGAAATGATGCAATTTAAAACAGGTAGATTTAGAATCTTGTCATATAATGGTAACATTAAAAATACAAATCTAAGCAATTATGATTTGAGGTTGGTGAGATTGATACAGCTTGCAAAATGGGTGGAGTCGCGGTCGCCGCTATCTTTGCCTTTTCTGAGAATTGCTGTCTGCAGTAAGAACACCATTTTCAATTCAAATTTCAAAATAGCATCATTAGGTCTGCCTTTCTGTTTTTGGTTTTCTATATAAAAGAAAAAAACTGTTTAAATATTGTTCACATATTCAAAATCCAATACATTCTGCATTTATACATCCTAACCAATAGCCATAATCCAAAAACACATTTTTTCATAATAATCCTCAAGGTCGATTAAAACCCTTTATCAGATAAACCTTTTAGATTTACCAAACTCCTAGAAGATAAACTAATAGTCCACACGATAATATATCATATGGTAAATTCTAATTGTGTGTATTAACAATTGCGGAATTTAAACCTCCACATCATGTATCAACCACGTTGTGGCAGACAAAATAGAACCCTGCTTTGTATTTATCTAGAATAATTGACAAAACAACCATTTTTTATCACAAGATTGAATGCACAACGTAATGTCTTTGGAGCTAAATGCAAGTTACCTTTGGCCGGTCCATTGAGTTAGCAAAGTAACCTATACCAAAAGATGAAGAAGAAAAGGCAGCAACAAGCTCTACTGCTTTCAAAAAATGTGCGTTTCCATAAGTCTACAAAGAAACTCATTTTAGAGGTTGTCATTTGAAGAAACATAATTAAAGAAAGTAATGGGAAACAGAATTATAAGTTTATAACCTTTAAAACATCAGCCTGCACAAGTAGCAAGCCACATTTATCTCTTGATTTCAGACCATTATCGCCTGAAATAGAGCAAATAACTTTCTTACATGCAGAGGAAGGTCCAGTCTGAGATCTGCATCAATTAACATGTTTTAAAAAAGTGTTTTCCACAAACATTAAAAATGTATATTCCAAGGTTTTTTAGCAAGCGCATTCCCATCATCGCATAATGCGGGAGTCGCCTATTTTTGCTTCTTAGCCGGATCCGGGTCAGATCTGGCCCAAATACCCATCTACTTTAATTTTTAAACTTTTAAAACTTTTAAAAAAAAGTCTAAAACGCTAGCCGATCTCCCCCCATTTCTTCCACCTGCTCTGATCTCGCTAAAGAACTTCTGTCACCTCACCGGACCAGCTGCTCTACCTCGCTGGACGTCTACTGATCTGCCTTGCCTGTACTTTTCCAACACTGCAGCTGTCCAGCACCCTCCCCATTTCCAATTCCAGCAGTGTTTTTCTTCTCGGGGTATTACATACATATTTAATACAGGGAATATATAGAAAAAATACACTTTGGTACATTGGGTCGCAAATGTGACTAGGCGCTCCTTTCAATTGCCTGTTTGCCTAGAAAATTTTGTTACATTCCAAAAAAAAACTCTCTTTCACAAGCTTTCTGGAAACATACATTTTACACCAAATAAGAGATTTCTCAATTCCTCGGCAAACATCCATATAATTGAAGTAGGCATAGTCCGATTGTTACCAATAAAAGGTAAATGAACAAGCACATTGACAATTTCTTATATGGCTTGACACCCAGCTATTTAGCTGAATTTGATTTTGACTAAGCTTTTTGTAGGATGCAGCTTTGAAACCAGGTAGATAAAATGAAAAAAATCATCAGTCCAAAATTTATAGGCTTTTCATATGATCTGCCCTTGCTTCTGCCTCAAAGTTCCTCACCCCCTCCCACCTAGTGAGGAGTCATTAGGTGAAGATCTAATCTCCTGCCCTGCCTTCACAACCACCTCCCGAGGGACTACAAAACCATTAATCCAGTAAGAAAAAATACTCGAAAACACCCAGTTGACTAGTTGTATTCTACCTCCATAGCTTAAGAATCTGCCCTTTCACCTAGAAAGAGTTCCCTCCAATGGTTGCAACAATTTATGGCATTGACTCATACTCTTCATTTTACCAGAGATAGCCAGATAGGTAGCCCCAGATATGTAAGAGACAGGTTTGGAATTGAATCCCAGCACTGCATGTAAGTGATAAAGCTCTGAAGCGGACTTGAAAAAATTAAGAAGGCTTCAAGAACCTCATTGACACTAGGATTGGGCATGGGTCGGGTTTCCCTAAACCCGGACCCGAGTTTTCAAATTGGGTTCGGGTCAAAACCCGGGAAGGCAAAAAAATATTGAACCCGGACCCGAACCCGGTTTTGATGTCGGGTTTGGTCGGGTTCGAGTTTAATAAATTGATTGAATATTTTGTATAAAAAACTCTGTTGTTTAAATAATATTTAAATTTTATAAAAATCAAATAAAATGGTTTATGAAGATAGAGAGGGTTTGTGAAGATGGAGAGATCCGACGACGGTGAGGAGAGGTCCGACGACGGCGAGGAGAGGGCCGGCGACCGTGAGGAGAGGGTCGGCGACGGGGAAGAGGGAAAATGAAAGTGGAAGAAAAGATGGAAATGAAATTAAGGTTTAAATTTTAAGATATGAAATTAACTAATTAAGGTTTATAAAAGATGAGAAATTTATAATTATATATATTAATTTTTTTATAAAGTGTTTTATATGAAATTATATTAATTATTAATATTTTAATGAATTATTTATAAATTTCTTCGGGTTTCGGGTGAGTCGGGTTTGGTTCGGGTTTAACCCGAACCCGACCCAAAAAAATCGGGTAAAAATTACTTGGGTTCGGGTCGTTCGCATCGGGTTTCATGGCCGAAAATATCAACCCAAACCCAGACCCGACATGTTCGGGTTTGACCCGACCCACGCCCACCCCTAATTGACACCCCTCAAGGATTTATGATTATCCTTGGAGAAATCAGGTGTGATATGTATGAATTTTGTCCCGTTCACTTGGTACGAGTCAATCTTCTCTTCCACCTCTCTACTTGAAATCAATCTGCTGAGCACATTCATTACCAGGCCGAAGAGAATAGGGGAAATGAGACCCCCTTGTCTAAGTTTCCTTTGACTAGTAAATGGCTTGGTGGGAGACCCCTCCACCATGACCGAAAATGATAGAGTCTAGATACAGTTCTTGATTAGTTGAATGAGGAGACTAGAGAATCCCAAAGCCTTTAATGTCTCCATTATAGCATCCCACCTGATAGTGTCAAAAGCCTTACTTAAATCCACACTAAGGCAGCACCTTTTAGGGGTGCTAGTTCTCCTAAAGTTATGCAACGTTTCATCACCCAAGAGGGAGTTATCAGAGATGGTTCTTCCAGGCATAAATGTTGTTTGATTGGGGGATACCAGTAACCCTGTAACCTCCATCAATCTACCCACAAGCACCATAGATAGTAGCTTATATATAAGGTTAGCCCAAGATATTGGCCCAAAGTCACCCAATTCAATAGCTGAGAGTTTTTTTTTGGAACAAGAGTGATGTGACTTGTGAGTAGGATTTATAGACATCAGCAGAGGCTTCCCATGGAAAAAATCCCATAACCAATTAACCATTGACTTCAGCTCAGACAGAACATCTGTAAGAAACCAACAGTAAAGCCATCTGGACCCAAGGCTTTGCCTTACTTAAAAGAAAAGAGTAACTCTTTCACTTCCTCATCCAATGGTTGTTGAACCAGCTATGTATTCATATTTGGAGAGACCAGAAGGGAGGAGAATCAGAGAGGGCAATGATGGCCTGAAACTTGCTTTAAAAATGTTGGAGAAGTATTCAATACTTTTCTCTTCCATTTTTCTTCTAGACTTCTTAGGGATTCCTTCAGTAGATAGGAGTCTAGAAATGGAATTGTTGGATTTTCTCATCTTAGTGTTAGAAACTTAAAATCAATAAGTTTCAGTTAGCTCACTTTACTTCTTTGCTTCAAGTCAGCTTCTTCATTAGCCAACATACATTTAAACTCTACCTGTAGGGCCTTCACCACCACTACCTGTCTAATTTATTTTCTCCAGAGCTAGGGATTAGGACAACTTGGTAGCTTTTTTGTTCAGCTAAGTCTTAACCTCCTCCACCTGCTTGGATGAGTTGCCCTGCTCCCAGGAGTCCAAGACCATACCTTGAACAGACCCTTCACAGCTTTAAGCTTCTGCTGAAGCCTAAACAAAGAGTTCCCACACACAGCCTCCTGTTTTGCCAGAGCTGAAAAGTCTGAATTCTTCAGCCAAGAATTATAAATCCTAAAATGCTTGAATCCAGCCTCTAGAGTTGTGAATCTGATGAGCATGGTTGTATAATAAGTGGTAATACCCCTATAGAACTTTGTCCTACTCCCGCCCTTTGCCACTTTTTACCAGCTATAGTTCATTCGCAAAAGCCCCGTCCAATTTGCTCTGGTTAAAATTGCTGCCCACAGACCTATTATCCCTAGTAAATTCACCTCCTATTAATGGGAGCTCTGCCACCCGAGTCTGATCTGTTTCCTGGACAAATTCACTAGGTCCACCATAGTTATATATACCCTAACCTTGCCTCTCCTCAGGAACTCTGGCCTCACTTAAATCTCTCTGATTTATCCAACAGTTATTTTATATTTTTATTAGCATTGGCACGAACATCCACCAGAGCCTTCCAGGGATTCTTCCTTCTCTGGAGTTACTAACAATCTAGCATATACAATAGTCACCATTACAAGTCTATAACCAGTCCACCATAGTCAAGTTTATGAACTGCTTGTGAGTTAAATTTATTACCACTTCAAATTAATAGCTAAAACAATTCTATACTTGTACATCGAGTTATTTTTAATATGATTACTCATTTTTCATAATTAAAATGCAAACATGTTTAATAAAAAGGATTTCTAAATATGAGTAGTAGTATAGTACATTGAAGCTGTCATGCAACACTCACGTGCAGCGAAACCTCTCATTAAGTGCTCTCCACCACCACTTGCACAACAACCAACTACAAATGGTGATCCAAATGAATCTTTTGATGACGCCCAACACCCAGAGCCATACATCGCAGCTAGTCCAACACGTCCACCAACCTATATAGACCATTTAAATTATCAATGTCAATAAAAATATGGAAAATAAAAGTATTATATTAGTATATACTACGTACACATCATTGTTAAGACAATACGAGTATATGATATAAACACCAAACCAGAAAATGTACCGTTGGTGCCCATTAGTTTACCTTCAGAGCAATCCCTCCACTCGATGCCCCTGATGCTATGTGACCAAGAGTATCAATGCAAATTACTCCAACAGTGTCCATAATGCAGTCCTCTTGCAAAGAGATATTCTCAATGTCTCCCTTATTTCTCTTAGGAAGAATATCACAATGATGGAGACCTATAGTGAGGAAAATATAAATTCCTAAGAAACATTGGTTGCAATTTTGTACGTAATTGTTTCTTTTATGGTAGTATGAGAAATGAGAATAACAATATGTTGCATGCTTCAATAGATATTTTTAGACTAAGACGCAGAAGAAATTAATTGCTCACTTGAGCTACCTTGTGGTGCATCACTTGATGTAGCAGCGGAGACAAGTCCGAAGTTGCAAGTGTTTGACTTTGCCTTAGCATCAGCAAGCATGCCTTTATATCTCAACCACTGAGATTTTGCTCTTTCTGTTACCAATAACTACCAAACAAGTATCAAAAAGAAGTAAATGAAAATAACTAGTTTACAAATTTTGACACGAAATAATGTTTACGAAAACACAATTTGGAATGAAAAATATCACATTAGAGTAGAAACTAGAAAATAGATACCGTATTAGCATCTGATATATTTTCTGGCATTACAATGCCTTTAAGCTTTGCCCATTCACGTGCACCTTCACCAACTAAAAACCTAAACAAAATAAATATATCTTGGTTAATATATGATAAAAGAAGACGGGCGTGTAAAAGTGCAAAGACTAAAGATACAAAAAAGAAGCTATGACTAAAGATATGCTCTTTTGTAATGCTTACATTGGAGGTATTCGACCCAATAAAGAAGATCCCAGCAGTTGCTCTTTCACTAACAATGTAGCAATTCTAATGGCATTTTTTACACCTACATTAGAAATGATTATTTGGGAGTTTTAAGCGAATATCGTAATGAAAGTAAAATATTTTGTTATAACTTATCAAAAACCTGGAACAGCTCCAACAGATCCAAATGTACCGGAAATGCCATCCATTAAACTAGCATCACATTCCACACAGCCACCTTCTGTCAGATTTGAACCTCGTCCTGAATTTGTTATTGGATCATCCTATAGAAAAATAGCTAAATTCACAAAGTACATAAAATATATATTGATTGCAAAGGCATAAATATACCAGTAATACCACACTTTTTTATAAACAAAAGCAAAAAGAAAAATATGGGCTGCAGGGAAATATTTTTCCTGATTCCCAAGAAGGAATAGTTCGAGGTTGGGTTAATTGTCACTTTAGGTAGATCTTCTCCTACAAGGGTGCATTTAGCATAGTTGAGGAGAAGATCATTGAGTTTACAATGCTAAATTGCTAATCATACTTTTTTTTTGTTAACTTAGATTGCTCAATCTATTAGTTAGTTCTTTTTCATTTCTATTGGTTGTATGGTGTTTCATATTTATGAATAAAAAATCCATTTGAAAAAATGTACATAAAAATCGAACCAATAAATAAATAGAACATTCTTTGGTTAAAAAATGAACTTGAATGGGTGAAAATATAAGGGATTGTACTTGGGTATCTTTTGTCAGGTACGGAAGGACAAGACCTCCTTAGTGAATAGTCATACACTTGAGTTCAAATGATAAAAAATGGTGTGTACTACACACACGACTCCCTGATTTGACCAAGTGGTTATGCACTTCTCTAGTTCTCTTACAACCAAAGGAAAGCTAAATATATCCATCGCGATGATACATTTAAGACCAATAGAAAGCTTAAATGAAGAAGAACACTGACCTCTAAGATTTGAATGGCTGAAGAAACAGCGTCAATGCAACCCCCTTTATCCTAAACAAATTTGAGGATTGACATGTAGATAGCATCACTAAAATAGAATGAATGCAGTGAAATAAATAAGTAAATAATCAAACCAATGTAGAAAACTTTTTTCTTCCTTTATTGATCTCTGAGAACAGAGGAGTGGATATCAGATGATTAGACTGGTTACTGTTAGTAGTACCTTCCTAAGAACGGATGCTGCGGAGAGACACGCACGCTTCATGGCTCTTCGGAATGACTTCTCGTTGGAAAGAGCATGGAATCCGGCCCCGACGTGAACGGCGACGAAGTATCTAGCCTTTTCTCCATTCTCTTCGCTTTCTGTATCTGCCTCACTCGCCATTAATCAGATCGCCGGAGAGGTGGTCTGATACGGGTTGCCCAAAAGATTCATTTACAGGGGATAAGGGGTGGAGGTCTTCTAGTTTGTCTTGGCGAGGTCCAGAGAGGGGCGGTGTTGTGCGCCAGTGCCGGGGCCGGAACCCACAAGATGAGGCTTTAGCAGGCTTATGCTTTGTGGATAGATACCATGACTGGACCTGGATCTAGTACTGGGCCTGGATCGTGTCTGACTTTATTGTGTCTCTAATTGTATGGGTCTGGGCTGTGACTGCATCTAAATCTGGACCGTATTGTAAAGACTAGGGTCGTGTTTGAGTCTGCAAGGTATCAGGGATCCATTAAGGTCCAGCCATTAAGGCCATGAACTGAAAGTATAAAAAAAACCGGGAAAGCAGTGAAATCATTAAAGTTCTGAAAAACAATTTCCCACCACCGAAAGTCGTTCCGAAATCCGAAGCATCCGGCGGGTGGCACGAACTGAAAGATTTTTCTTTTGGATTCCCTTTTTCTTTTGATCTTTACCTATATTTTTGATCTCGTTTTATAGATTGTAATATACTCTATTTGATTTAAGATAATCTCCGATTCTAGAGTGAGTAGTTTTATTGATCGATTTTTTGATCGACACATTTGTTTAGATCATCGCCGGAGGAGGTTATTTTTTAATATAATTCCTCATACATTTTTTCCCCTGTTCTTTACTACTTGATTTGTAAGTACAGATCATTCTTGGTTTGATTTTAGTTTTCTTTTTCTTCGATTGGTTTCTTGAAATGTCTGTTTTTAGGGTTTGTTAGTTTTTTTTTTCGAATTAGAGACATGAATCCTAACGATAGAATTCCATTTGGAAGAAGGAATGCTAGACCCGAATGTGGTGGGAATAATGGTGAAAATGTAGATGTAAACAGTAATCATTCCACAAATTTTCATTTACATAGGCAACATCAAAATCGTCAAAATCAGCATAACTTTCCTCGCCAGCACAACATATGGAACTGTCATCCGGGCCAACAAAATCTAAGGAACAATCAAGAAGCATCATCTATTGTTCATCATCGAAGGCTACAACTACATCATCAACAACAGGAGCAGCAACATCGACAACAATTTCAACAACACGATTATCATCAACAGAGATTCCATCAGCAACAACGACACTATCAACGACATAATCAACAACAGAAGCAACAATGGATGAGATTGACTCAACCCCAAAGTATTAGTAGTTGTGATTCTAATGCTATTGAGAATCATTCTGAAAGAGACTTAGGCCAAAGGTAACGATTGACTGTCAACGGGTGTATTTGTAGAAATACACTAAATAAATAACAAAATTTTATCTGGAATCTTATGGAACAGTGCAATTACTGCAATATGATTTTTTTTATTGTGAGATTTATATGTTTTACCTTTTCAGTTCCCAAGACTGGAAGGCGCAATTAAATACACCGATCCCAGATACACGCATCAAAACAAAGGTAACTAGGTACATGTTATAATTCATTACATTACTGATATTCTACAATTATTGGTCTGTGATCCAGTGTTTTCTTTGACTGAATCATCTTCGTGTTCAACTCCGTCAGTTTACTTAATTGCCTCTGTTTTGATTGGGATGGATAATTTTTCCTCCACATCTTCCATTTCTCTTCTTTCCTTTTTCAAATTCACTGCCATGCAAAGGGTTAATCAAATGAAACAACTTCTCCAACTACTATCCACCCAAACTAAATTTTAACAAGAAATCATATAATAGTATTATCATCATCTGATTTTACCTGCTAATTTCGCTACACAGATCTGTACTGTTGTCTGTTAGTACATTGATTGAGATAAAGAATAACCCAACCATTAGTTGATCAATAACTAGATGAACAAGTGTCAAAAACCAATATGACACTTGTCTGGCATGCAGAAGATAATGAATATTATACTGTATAAGTATTGGGAAAGTAATGCAAATTCTGGACAAAAATAGAATATTCTATAGTATTGCTATATATAGGATTACCACATTATAAATTAAGTCAATCGTCATTGCTCACAAAATTACACCCAAACTTATTGTCTCTTCACGATTCCTCCCTCTAGTGTCGTTTCTAACTCTGTTAGGATATAGAAACAATCTCAATTTTTTTTAATAACGGAAGGTACATTTTTACAAGTAGAAAGACCTACCTCTGGATAAATACTAGAACCACATTATATGAAAATTACGTACACAACCCTCCTGGACCCTCAACAACCTTAATAGTTACCGTGACCAGTTGAGCCAATCTCCTTGTGTAAACAAGCTCAATTTTATGATCTCTCTACAGTCATGAAATTGAGTATAAAGGATTAAAGGTAAAGTTAAAAAGCAAGGGAGAACTTTGTGTTATTTTCCAATTTCCATAATTTTGTCTGGGTTCTTTGCCTCAATTTGTTACTTTTTTTTTGCTTTTTCTCTTCTCCTCTGTTTGTGGATTCCAGATCTCTCAAAGGATTCCGATCAACAATAGTCTCAAGTCCGTATTGTCGATCTCAGTTGAGGTCATTATAACTTCAGTCATTCTAAGATTAACATCATTAATTGACTAGAGGCACTATGTGCCTCAAATGTGCACTATGCATCTCTGCGGATGTGATAACGACATACATGCATGGAAAAATCTTAATATAAAGTACAAACACTTAAAATATTTGTGTTGATAATGAAATTATTAGAGGGCTAATATTAATGAACTATTTTAAAATTTAAAGTTTGGTGTGAATTTGATACAGTTAAATTTTAATGTTTGGATACCAAATTTTTTAATGAGCCTACAAAACTGACTCCAACAACATTTTTTAACCTCGTTCTCGAAACTCAATCAAAGTCAAGCTAGAGATATATTTTAGCTCATCTCAGCTCAATTGCATCCATGCTTTTCCTAGTTGCTAATAGGCTTAGTGATGTAGGCTGCGAACAATTTTCAAGAGCAGATCTGATGATCGGATGAAGATCTGTCAAGATCCAGTCCGATAAATCAATGAAACAGTAATTTTCAATTAAGGTCTAGATTCCACTAGAGATTAATTGAGTGATGCTAGATTATCTCAATTCAAGGATAATCTATGGGTAAGAATGGAGATTAAAGAAGGATTCGAAGAGATTAATAGAAATTGAAAAGATAGGAAGAAAGTGTGAGTAGGGAGTAATACCTTGATTTGGAAAATATAATCTCAAGTTCTCAACTATCCTTCCACCTTTAGGGTCCACTCATATTTATACTCTCATGGTATAAGAGTGGAAATTCCACCATGAGAGTCCAAGCCATGTTATTGGGCTTGGTCCAAGGCTCGATTAGAATCGAGGCCGTAATTAATGCAAGCACTTAGATGGGCTGCATCACTTAGTCAGCTGCTAAACTGTTTTATTCCCCTTGGAAATATTGTTCAGCGTGGTAGCTTAAATTCATTCAATGCTCCATTGTTCCTACTAACAGAATCATAGATGATATTTTATTTTTAACCAGTCTACATGCTATTTTTTCTGTCAAACATATATTGGTAAACTCCTGTCACTCCTTTTTTAATTTTAATGAATTTTATTACGAAAAAATATACGTTGATGATTAAGTCCATGTCTTTTTGACTTCAGATAACTTTATTTTGATCATATAAATGAGTGGAAAATTTATGTTTTCTATTTCTTTTATAGAATCTTTTTGCAGAAGTTTAATATTTTTACTTTCATATTTATTTCAGGATGTGACCGCTACAAAAGGAAATGATTTTCAAGATTATTTTTTAAAACGAAATCTTTTGATGGCTATATATGAGATGGGTTTCGAAAAACCATCACCAATTCAAGAGGAATGTATTCCAGTTGCTCTGACAGGCAGAGATGTTATTGCAAGAGCTAAAAATGGGACAGGCAAGACTGGTGCTTTCATTATTCCAGTATTAGAGAAAATTGAACCAGATAAACGTCATATTCAAGGTATGTTTGATTGTTTGTATCAATGCTTTTGCAATACCTCTTTTTTCTGTAGATATCATGATTAAAAACAAATCTATATTTTTTACTAGTTTTTCCAAATAGTGGATTAGTTGATTTTCTATTTTAGGTGATATTTGTGATTTTTTTTCTTTTCCATTTTTCTCTGTATGATATATTATTATGCATTCTATTTTATACATTATTTTTATTGGAATATTAATGCATCCACTTTTCTTTTAGCTGTTATACTTGTTCCTACACGAGAGCTGTCTCTTCAGACATCGAGCACATGTAAGGAATTTGGTAAATATTTAAACGTTCAAGTAATGGTTACTCATGGCGGAACAAATTTGAAGAATGATATCATGAGGTTATATCAGACTGTTCATATAGTTGTGGGAACTCCTGGTCGAATACTGGACCTTGCAATGAAAGGCTCGTGTATTTTGAATAATTGTTCAACTTTTGTTATGGATGAGGTAGGTAATCTATCATGCATTTTGAATAAGTTTTTTATTTGTTTTCTTTTGTATGATTTGTGATTTTTTTTTTTTAAAGTATTTTTGAGTATCAACTATCAATTAGATATTACTATTTGATACTCTAATATTACTTCCCAAGCTGAAGTATAGATGTCAATCATGCCTAGCTTGTTGCATGAACTTTGGGAATCTTGTGAGAGCGTCTTCTCTTCCTTTTTTCCCTCTATTTCTTTTGGAGACAATAAAAGAAAATGATCGACTTCTGGAATAAAGAATGATGTTTATTGTAACTTGAAAGTAGGAAAGACGAAGGAAATAGGGTTTTGATCAGATATAGGTTGTCATTGGCAAGGAAATTATTGAAAACCGCGAATGGTTTTGCAATTTTTAATTTTAAAACCATAAAAAACTCTTCTAATTTCTCACATGCATTTGCACAAAAAATCTTGAAAAAAATAATATTATAGACTGAATAGTCCCATATCAAATTTCTCTAAAAACTTTAAAATTTCAGTGTATAAAATAAAATATATCCATAAAGATGTGTTATAGAAATCAAGTGTTGATTTGTTGACACTCATTGGATGGATCCTCATTACATAAGGAGTTCCAGTAGTCCGGTGTGCTCAAGCTTATTGAGTTTGAACCTGGACTTGGAAAAATACCTTAATGAGCTGACTGCCTCTCTAGAGCCTGACTTTACACGTCAAAGCTGAGGCTGAGTACAAACTGCGAATATAATGTCTCTTAGTTTTTCCTAATACTTAACATATATCATAAACTCCCAAATAAATCAACATTCAGAACATAACATGGTGTGAAATACAAATAAGGTCCATAAGGCCTTATTACAATAATTTAAACAGTAGAAAAACCTTATGTTTTTTGTCTCGTGTGAAATGTCCTTAAATTCTCTTGCCTTGCTCCACGGAACCATGCTTAATTTGAAATCAACATAAGTGTGGGTAAGTTTTCCATACGTGGATTAATCTTATACAAAACATAGTTCGTAGAATTAGGGATTCTTAGAATCCCCCTTAAAGCATATCATTTTAGCATATATGGTGTCCAAGCAACATCATTAATAGGAAAACTATTTCTCGTCTTTCTTTCATTTCATAATTAGGGATTTGTCGAATCCCCCCTTTTCATGACGTTGAATCGAGATTAAACATATCACATGTCAAATTTTAAAATAGATGATGATTTATTTAATCAATATTGAATTCTTTAATACATACTCTTAATCGAACTTTCAAGGCAAGCCCACAAACATTATTCCATAAGTTTACATTTTCCTTTTTTATATTTTGAATCTTTTTAATATAAAACTCATCTCAATCTTTTTAACAGGCTTAGATCAAACATATTGTTGAGCCTCATACAAAATTATTCTCGTAATTTATATAATTTTTGGTTTGCTGATTACCACAGGCTGATAAACTTTTATCAAAAGAATTTGTATCTTCAGTAGAGCATTTGTTCAATTTCTTACCTACAAAACGGCAAATTCTATTGTACTCTGCAACTTTTCCTGAATCTGTTAGGAGTTTTAAAGATCGCTATCTACCTAATGCGTTTGTTATTAATCTTATGAGTGAATTTACACTGATTGGTATTACTCAGTATTATGCATTTGTTGAAGAAAAACAAAAGGTTAATTGTTTGAAAACCTTATTTTCAAAGGTATCGTCTCTAAATCTCTTGAATTAGTATTTTACTTTGAAGTTTGAAAGGCAAAATTTTATTCTTTTAACATTGTGAACTTTTTCAGCTTCAAATTAACCAGTCAGTTATATTTTGCAACTCTGTTAATCGAGTAGAGCTTTTAGCAAAGAGAATCACAGAATTTGGCTTTTCATGCTTCTTTATTCATTCTAAGATGATACAAGATCATCGAAATCGTGTTTTTCATCAATTTCGAAATGGTCATTGCAGGAATCTTGTATGCACAGGTTTGGTTGTCTCAATTTTTTGGATATTTATTTATCACTTTATTGAAATATTTGTTTTACTGTGTCGTGTTTGCAAATATTTTGTCAAATCATTCTTTGATTTTTATTGCACCTTTTTCTTGCAAGAGTTTTGGAATGATAATTTTCATCAAAATCTTAGGTTAATGAATGTAATGTGTTCTTTACTGATTTGATAAAGTTGAAAAGAGATAATTTCTTTGCAGAAGTATTTCAATTTTTTTATTTCTTTGTTTGGGTCTTTTAGTATGCACATCTCATTACCATATTCTCAGTTTGTAGGCATAGATCTTATATTATAATCCTTAGTTTTTTCCATTCATGTTGGTATTAGAGATCTTACTAATTGTTATTTTTTTTAGATTTGATTACAAGAGGAATTGACATTCAATCGGTCAACGTTGTTATTAACTTTGATTTTCCAAAATCTGCAGAGACCTACTTGCATCGAGTATGTTTTTTAAAACTTTTTTTTTGATGAAATTAAATATTCTCATTAGAAATGGACAGTGCCTGAAAATACAAGAGATATAAAAAATAAAGTAAAGAGAGAAGTAAACCCATCGATACTGTCCTAATGGCTATGATATCTAGTAATAGATTTACTAGACACTGTCTCAAGAGGTTGGTCTTTCAGTTCTTCTTGTAACGTTATTTCTAGATGTTTGAATGTGTTTTGCTTGAACCTTCTGTTCCTCTCGATCCAGATATGCAAAGCAAGCGTCCCTATAGAATTCCATAGAAAGCCCCAAAATACAGTGTGATTGTTAGGCTACTATTGTGGAGGTATTATAAATCTTTCCATCATCTAGAATAAGGGTTGGATTCTCTTTCTTCCATCCGATTTGAAGTTGTATTCAAGTTTTTTAATCTTCTTCATCACTGATCATGGGAAGGAGATTCCATTGGTAGGAGAATTTTCCTGCAATAATCCAATTTACTATTGGATCTCATTGTCATATGATTTACTAAGAGGACAGTAAAGGGAGACAGCAGCAAATTTTCCGGCGATAATGGGGGCTGCTCCGGCAAGGTACTTGCAAGGAAAAGAGGGAGAGGAATAGTTTTTAGGGTTTTGGGAAAAGATGTAGAGGCTTTTAATTTAAGTTAACAGGGTGATAGAAACTAGACAGGGAAAAAAAGTTCAAGTAAGAACTATTATATAATATAACTAGTAATCAGGAGAATCTAAACCCGAACGATTACCTGTCTAAGAAAAAGTGCTACAAGAAGCATCCCTCCAGGAGAGATTTTTTGCTAAATCATGCTTTTTAAATTATGTGATTCGTTAATTCTTATTCATATACATGTAAAAGAAATCTTTTGTGTTTAAAGGTTGGTCGTTCAGGAAGGTTTGGTCATCTTGGATTAGCAATTAATCTACTCACACAGGAAGACCAATCTAACTTGTACAATTTTATCTCTAGCATTCCATCTATATCTATCATTTCTCATATATTTATTTTAATTTCTCTTTATCTCCTTACAAACAGCCAAACTATCGAGAGACAATTGGGAACTGAAATCAGTCAGATCCCTAAAAATATAGATCATTCTTTATACTGCGGGTGATCTGATTTATAGTTGTGTATCTGTAAACATCTCTATCTCGTTTTTACTATCCATGAATAAGGTAAGACACTTTCACATCTTATACATTAGAATTCAGTCAAATCTTCAATACATTAGAATTCAGTCTGATCTTTCTTCTTTCTGTTCAGGTCTATGAAATATAGATTGACTGTGAAGAAGTAAAGGCAGCAATAATTAGTATAAAGATTGTTATTACAAGTAATAAAGTAATAATCCTCATCTGATTGAGTCAAACAAATTAAGATGAGGTTTCCCACAAAGCTCTAGTTAGACATGTATAACTCTGTCACTACTATACTTGATACTATTTCTTTCCATAACACGAATACACAGCCTTCTTTTTACAAATTTTGAATTTTATCATTTTTTTACCAAATTTAAGGTCATTGACCATGTGGTGATTATTTTAACAAATTAACTGCTGTATTATAAAAAATTTCATGAGGGAGAGAATGATATTGCTTGTGTCCTATACTTCTATGTTGTTTTGTAGAGTGTTATAAATTGCAATAGGATGATGAAAGAAAAAATTAAATAAGTCAAATAACCTCGCATGTTTGCTGCATTGTATGTTTCACTTTGTTAAACATTGTAGTTTCTGTATTTATTTTATGCAGGAATTTACAAACAGCGTTGGTGGAAGGAGGATGTTGTGTGAACACAGATGTTGTCACCATTCGATGTATTTTCTTCCGTGTTCACACAAACATCCTACTTCCACCAACGCTGTTTGTAACACTTTTCAGTTTAGTTGTTGATATATCATTTTAAGTATGAAATGAATGAGTTGTTATGAAATGATATGAAACCTTGAACTTCATAAACTATAATGGCTTGTGAAAGTAGTTTAGAATCGATTGTACTCCTTTAGTTGAGGTGGAAGACTAAGTATACCTTTGATACATGTCAAATTGTCAATGGATCTTCTACCAGTCATGATACACGTTGACATTAATGATTTTGATATTAAAAAGGTTTACCGGTGATAAACAATCTTAAAATAATACGCAGATATGAAAGAAAGTTGGTAATTGTATAAAATTAAGAAGAGTGATTAACACAGCAATACCACTCTCTTAAAAGCTTGTGGCTAAACATTCAGAGAAGCCAGCTTGTATCAATTAAGAAATAAAAATGAAGTTGTAGTCGTTTATGAATTTTGAATCCATCTGCAGATGATTTGAGCTTAATCGGTACCAATTTAACATTCGCAGAAATTAAGAGAAGACATAATAGACAGGGAATTATTATCTGAGCATTTCAAATCCTAAGGGAACTAAGCATCCAAATGTAGAGATAAGAGACATCTGTGCCCAATCCTATTATAATTCTAATGCATAACTTTTTAAGTAACCATGGATACCAACTTTTTAATTTGCTAAGCTATACTAAATATCCTCTTATTATTATTAATTACTGGGGTTATCGTTGGATTAACATTGGAAGGTGAGATCGAATACATCATGAAAAATATCTCATTAGAATCGTTGTCTTTGTATATAATTTACCTGCAGTTCTCAAATGAGAATTCTTTATTGATATAGGAGAAGATCTGAATCTTTTCCAATCTTCAAGGATAGCTTTTATATCCAACATCTTCCTACTCGACCAATACAACAGTTTGTATGTTTTGTGCGAACTTTGTCGAAATCTTTACTCATCTCACAAAACACTACAAAGTAGACAGTATCTAGAAATCCAATTTCATTGATATATGGATTGATATTATTCAACACAACTTGGGTACAACTTCTGGAGTATTTTAATCTCGAATGGTACCAGAATTTAAAGATATAATGGTACAAAACTAAAACCCCTTTATATATAATGATAAGAGAATTGAATATCTTGTTCGTTATGGAATATGGGGTAAGGGATAACATGCCGGACCGGGCTGGGCTGGACTGAACAACCCATGAATTGATTATGTTGTTTCTGTTCCGATATAAAGAAGTTTATTTTCAAAAGAATCGAACAACAAAAACGCACACTTACAAGTTACAAACACGTCATGTAATGTAATATAAATAATAATCTATTTATATAGAATAATAGAATCCAGACATCACTTCCCAGTTCCATCCCTTCTCCTCTATCAGAATAACTCCCAATCGAACCTTGGAATGTGATTGGATGCTGTTTCTACAGCAGCTGCTGCTGTGGTTGTGGAAGCTTTTGCTGCCGTTGTAGTTGAAGTTGACGGCGTGGAAGAAAGCAAGTCGAATGATTCCCATTGCTTTGGAGCCTCTTCGGCCGGGCTTGCATTTTTCATCTTAAGCTCGTCAAGCGTTTCGACGTATTTCTGCACTCTCCCCACCTGTATATGCGTCTATTATTAGATCGGGATGTAAACATATTCCTATATAGATATGTATATTTCACCTTCTTTTTTCGTCCCCACCTGAATTCCTCTCTGTAACTTGACGTTCTCATCGGAGACGACGGTGCCGTCTAATTTCACCAGTAAATTCATCAGCTGCTCCGTCAATCCGAGAACGTCCTTCTCGGCAACTTTCTTTCTCTTAGATATAATCGACTCCAGAAGAGACACCTGTGTGGTTTCAATTTTGAAACACCGACACAGTTTGGTATTAATTCAGAAGAATCGAGATGATACACTTACTTGGCCGCCGAGACGATCCACCTGGAGGCTGATCTGAGAGACAGACTTGGAAGCCTTCTCGATCTTGGCGGTTCTTCTCATCTCCAGGACCCTCTTGGCCTGGCCGGCGGGATTCTCGACGACGACCAATTTGGATCGGTCTTTCACACCGGAGATATCCAAGAACGCACTGGAACTCTTCTCTTTCTTCTTGAACATCATCTTCATGTCCTCGTGGTGAAGACCAATCCGCGTCGATAGAAGCTTCTTCAACTCTCCTGCATTTGAACAATTTCCGACGGCGAACATAGATGAGATACAAGATTCTGATATCTTTGATCAGTAGTAGCAGTGTTATTACCGATTGAGGCTTGCGGACTAATGTGGATCTCATGATAGACGAGTCCGTACTTGACACGAACACGAATCGGCAGTGGAGGAGGTCTGGCGTTTGTGTCGGCGTCTGGATCTCTTTTCTGAACCAACATCCCTCCCGGACGCACCTCCCATTCATCCAGCTCTCCTCCCTCCCCCGGTTTCTGCTGCTGCTTCGCCGCTCCGACGTCAAATTTAGGGAATTTCTTATCCACCGTTCCTGACCGTACCGTTGCCGGCATATCTGATGAAACCTCCATTATCGGAATCAAAGCCGGTAAGTTATTCCCCTTGGTCTCAGCTAGGTTTCCCCTTCTGCTCCGCAACATCCCTCCACCCACCACTACGAACTCAGATCTCAACCTCCCAGGTAAAGCAAACAAGCAAATGAAGCAATGAGCAGCAAACAAAGCAAGTAACGAACAAACGAGACACCGAAGCAAAGAATTTAGAAATTCAATTGGAGGTCAGATCCCAATTCAACAAGACTCAGACCAGATAATGATTCGACTCCTCTCTCTGGAGCTTGCTTTATTGGCGGTGGACTGTTGCTGTTGGTGGTGGTAGACGGTAATGCTGTAGTGGTAGTTATATACTTACAAATAATATATAAACGGATAAACCGACAGAGCTAAAAGCCTAAAACCATTGTATTGGATTTGGAGACGATGACGTAGTAGTATCGAGCTTCATGGAAGTCATCTTCAATGAGTCCAAAAATACTCATAAAATCTTCATCTTGCATTAAAAAAAATAACAAACCTCGAGATTGTTAAATAAGATATTATTTAAAATTAGGTACATGAGCAATTTGAAATTGTTAAGTGAAATCCTATATAATTGAAATTGTCATGAAGGCAGATGAAATAAATGGACGGTCAGAATTTCGTAAACGTTTTTTAATTTACTTAAAAGAGACTCATTTGAAAATTATTCATAATGTATAATCAGATAAATAAATTGAAATGTATTCAACATGACTCGAACTAGGTTAATTTGAAAGATTAACTGTTCGCTCAATTAACAATTTTTTTTTTTAAATTGGTAAAAAAAATATTAAACTAGTTTCTAATGGTTTAGGATAGGTAAAGTAAGAAATATAAAATGAAAATAATGCGATAAATTTTAGAATTGCAGAATAAATATCCATGGTTTAGGGGGAATATTATGTTATCATTTTTACATTTTAAAATCAATAAATTATCAATTTGTTTCAAATTCAAAAAATATATATATTTAATACATCCGTTTGTAGACGACATCTGGCGGAAACTTTGCACTAAATGACACGTGACACGTGCACATGTATTATTGAACCATATGTAAGTCATGTGGGTCTATCAGTCTGGATTGGATTCATAGCTCACAAGTGCCACCGACACTCTGTAGTCTGTACGGTTGCTTGTTGAGAACTGTACACGTGGCAATGTGAAGTTAATTTTAAATGTTGGATTTTCTTTACATTATCTCACGGATTAACGACTGAACATTTTTAACTCCAAATAGAATAATAATAATAAGATACAATTTTATTCGGTGATCGGACTTCTATTTAGTTTTAGGTCGTAGGCCAAATTGGTGTTAGCAGCTGGCCTAATCAGATGGTTGGTGGCGCCGTCGCCATCGTTAGTAGATCCGAGTTAGGTCGATTAGATCAAATAGTTGGCAGATCCAATTCAAATTTTTTTTTTTATGTTGCTTTCCATCAACTCACCGAACACACATATTTACGTTTTAAACACTAGTTTGGAATCACAATTTTAAATTAATAATATAACATTGTCCTCTGATAAATACAGAATGATTCGTGTATTATTCCTTTACTTCCTTTCTGGATTACAACTTAAGGTACATGAATAAATAGTAAACAATATAATTAATTTCTAGATGAATTAACACCTGCTTTGGAACATGGAACCTTGTTCATCATAGTCTTCACTAACTGGATTACAACTTAAGGTACAAATAATACATCAATATTCAATACAATTTACTAGAGACTAGAGAGGGAGGGACATCATCTAGAACACCGAAAAAAATAAGTGAAAACAAAAAAAAAATGTCAAAGACAGAAATAGTTAATATGACAAGAAAAAAAAAGTAAAATACAATGCATGTTGGTTGAACTAGGAAGTCATTTCCTGCCCTATAATGAACTATTAATAGTTACCACCATTTAGTAAATTCTAGGGCTATATATTTCTTCGTCCAAAACCTATTTCAAATGCATTTTTCATTTTATTGTTCCTTCTGCGTTTTTGCCCTCACTGCCTTTGCAGGTTTAATTATATGACCCAGAAGGATAAAGAAGATGGGAACAGCAGTGCCAATGTAATACACACTTCCATATGAAGCAATAGTTTCATTTAGACTAAGCACCTGTAACAAAACAAAAAAGGTTAAACCAAAAATTATCCCTAAAACAAGATACTATATACTGATTTATCAAAAAATCGGAAATCGTTAAATTTACTACATTTTAAGGTGTCATAAATATAGATAATGCAATTCAGAAAATGAGTCAAGCCATGCAATTTTTTTATAAATACTTCGAAATTACACTGCAAACATAATTTTATTACCATAAAGCCAATGCATGAATAGTTCAGAACTAAAAGTGTGTAGGCCATGTTAGTCAATTTGAGCACATTTTTAAGCAAACTATTCTTTTCAGTCAATACTTGTTGCCACCTGTATATAACTGTTATTCAAAAAGATGACTTAAATTAAAAGAGAGGGACTAAGAAATGAGACAATGTTCACAGCAAGGATAATCTAAGTTTAGTGTCATTAGTGATTACCTTTTGAGCCAGCAATCATCAATGCCGATTGCACAAAGAATATAATATATCCAGGATATAGCCCCTGTAGAAAAAGAGAACCAAGAAATACATATGTAATTAAGGTGTCAACTAAAGCTCGACTCGACTCGATAAGCTCGTTAAGGGTTTCTTAGTAATTAAATAAAATATAGATATTAATTGATAAAGACTATTGAATAAATTAAAAGAAAACTTAAATAAAAACTTAAACCTAAACCTAAATCTAAATATAGATATAGATATTTTTCTTAAAATTTCCAGATTTTAGATTTTTTTTTCAATTTACAATATTGCAGGTTAAATTTCAAGTTCGAGCTCAAACCCAAGCTTGCCGATTTTGCTAACGAGCCGACCCCGAGCTCGAGCCTGGACAATTCCTTAACGAGTCGAGCCCATCTCTATAAGCAAAAGCTCGGCTTGGCTCGTTTGACACCCTATATGTAAATATGTTAGCATCTTTCATTATAAAAAATACAAAAAGTTCCAGTACGATTAACCTTCATTAGTGTTGGTCGTTGGAATGATGAATTTTGAACTGACGAATTCAAATCAAAATTCAAATTCTTATTTTCGGGATAGTAATTTGGGTGTCCAAATTCAAATACATTAGAAATATCCAGATATCAGAGTCTAATTTAATTTATGGGAAAATCAAGACATTTAATTTTACGATATCTGAATTCGCCAAAAATATCCAGATTCCAAGATATTTATAATTTTATATTGTAATATATGTTAAATAAATGATTTTGGATATATAAACGAATTAGGAATTAATATAAATCCGAAATGTTAAATAAATCCGGATATTGTCAGCCTAATAAAAATAATGGGAAAATAAGCGATGGTGGTGTGCAGATATTATTTAAATGGAAGCAATGATCACTCACATGCCAAACAGCGCTAATAGTCTGTGTTGCCAGTAATTGAAAGAATCCAGGTTTTTGCCCTTTCTGAACAATCCTGTCGTATACATCTGCATTAACATTGATCATAAATTTACACGCTATTGTAATTTGTACATTATTTATGCATGATTGAAGAAAATAAATTCAAATCAGATTTTGATAATAAATAATAAAAATAATGCTGAAAGAAATGAAAATGTTGTAAAATATTAGGTTTCTTGATCTAATTGTAGAGAAACATACCATAAATGGAGATATCCTGGACCCCTGGTTATTAAAAAGTATAAACTCCTACACACTACCATCGGTCAGTACTTGAAGTGCTTTTAAACTATTTTATGGCCAGAGAAAGAAAAAGGAAGTCAAGACTCAGGAGGAGATACCAATGACAGCACATAAATGGACAGATAGAAGGAAAAGAAAGAACCTTGTTAGAACCAAGATTGATAAAGTCTCATCAATGAAGCACTAGCCATATATCCGGACATAAGGGCAAAGTGCCTTTGTATGGGGACAAGTGATCACGTGTTATTTACGAAAACCATCTCCCCGATGGAAATCAACCATGAACCCTTCAAGTTCTTGGTTGGTGGGATGAAAAAGAAGAATTCAAAAATATAGTATCTACAACATGGAACATTACTATAATGAGGTCCCCTATGCACATGCTCACTAGGAGGTTAAAAGGAATCAAGGTTGCCTGGACAGAGAGATGAAAGTATAATCTCTCTTGCAAAATAGATAATTAGGATTGATTTCTTGTTTGGAATCCACCAACAAGAGGATCAGTCAAACTTGGGAAAGCAAGGAGGGAACAATCAAGGAAATAAAGAGGAAGAAAGGAAGAATTTAAAGGAAATAAGTGAAAAAGGAGGAAGGAGGAAAAGTTATCTTTGGAATGTAATAAAATAATAATCTGTCTCCTTCTTAGGGTCCACCAGATATCTATATTCACAATGTGTTGGGTGGACAATTACACATTGTGAGTCCAAGTCCATTAGAGAGAACATTGTGGCCTGAGCTTACTCTAGCCAATGTTGGGCCTGATTAATATGGGCAGCCTTGCTGCTAATATAGTAATATGCACTGCATCAAGCGTCCTTCTCCCAATGCAATTGTCCTTAATTGCAGATCCTCTGCTTATGGTGGATAATACTACTTTAAATCAGATACATTGAATGCAGGAGATATGTTAAATTCTTCTGGTAAATCAACCACATAGGCATTTTTATTTATTTTCTTCAGAATCTTACAAAGTTCAAAAAAAATAGCCTTTACTTTGGAATAAGTTTATCCTTGTGTAAGTACCATAACAAAATCTACCACTCCAAAATTCTTTACCCTTCTTGACTTATCAGCTGCTTCTTTTATACTTCTGATTTGCATTTTTCAGAGCCCCTGAACTTGTTCAAATATCTTTCTGTTATTCTCAACCAGGTCTTCCACTTCTTTGTTCTCTGATGGTACAATACTTATTATTCATTACTTGATTTGGAAGTTGTCCATATGCTGTCATGAATGGTGGTGCAGAACCTGTTGATTTCTTTTTTTTTTAAGCAGTTAAATTTTTCATCTATAAAAATGAGGGTCGTTGTCCTGATACAATGAGAACTAGCAATAAAATATAAAATATAAATATAAATATGGAAATGAGAGCAAGTCTCATTTTGACACTTTTCACACAACCATATTACCTAGTATAGAAGCTAGGCTATCTGCCTCCGGAGGTTGGTCTCCCATATCTGTATCGTGCTAGGTCCCAAAGGGTGACAACAACTCTTTTTGAAACTCTCTGGCCTAAAGGAATTGTTGATGTCGTTTAAAACCTCCTTAAGAACCGTTTCTGGTGGTCTGAGAGAATGTTGCTGCCATTTTCTGTTTCTTTCAACCCATATGTGTCAACTCAAGGCTCCAATCATATTCCATAATAGGCCCCAAATTTGAGAGTGATGTGTTAGCTTTTGACATGCCTCAATTAGGTCTCCTATTTTGATGTTTGGGTATGTGGTGGTGGGTGTAGGGATGTTCATGATTTTCCAGATAATATTGTTTAATTTTTCAACTAGGGGTAGAAGGATGGCTCTAGAGTAGCTGCAGTTGAAAAAAAAGTATCCTCTGGTTTCATTTTCTAAGTTGCATAATAGGCAGGTGGGTGGGATGGGCATGCCCCATCCATTTAGCCTGGTAAAGGTATTTAGATGTCCCCATTTTATTCTCCATAAAAGTATAGAGAATTTTGTGGGTTTGTTGGCCCATATTCCTTCAGCTAGAGTGTCTTTTTGGTTTTTGTCTCTAATTTCCTCACCTATTTTTGCAAGTTCCTTGTTTGGGTTTCCACTTTTCCAGAACACTGTGTAATTTGGTCCACACTCTATTAATGTGAGAGCCTTAGGGGTATCTCCCATTATAAATTTCCAGGCATGAGAGTCGATAAAGTTTTTGATCTGAATGTTTGTAAGAGCCCTTTCCTTTATGTATCTCCCTTGGATCCATGTATTCATGATTGAGTCTGATTTTGTCCAGAAATTTGCAATCCTTTTAATGTTTATGACTGGAACTATGATATCTATGTTTCTTACTCCCAATCCTCCCTCTGTTTTGGGGAGGATCATTTGTTTCCATGGTATCCCTTTTCTTCCATCCCATATGAAGTTGTAGGCTAACTTTCTTATTTTCCTTATGACTGATTCTGGTAAAGCTGTGCCTTGGGCCCAGTATGTGTATTTTCCTGCAAGAATCCAATTTACTAGTTGTATTCTTCCTCCATAGGAGAGGCATTTCCCACTCCACTTGGCCAACATGTTTTCTATGGATTGTATCAACTTCCAACATTGGTTGTAGAATTTTTTCTTTCCTGTTATTGGGAGTCCTAAGTATGTGAGAGGGAGGGTTTTGGTAGAAAAATCAAGGATACCTAGAAGTGTTTGGTCTTGTGCACAAACCTTGGATAATGTCATTGAACTCTTTTCAGCATTAACATCTAGTCCAGAGAAGAGGGGAAATTTCTCTAGGGTCCTCTTTATTGCATTTAGGGATTTTCTATTTGCTTTTGAGAATATTAGAATATCATCTGCATATATTAGGTATGATATAGAGGTTGCTACGTTGACCTTATAAATGTCTATTTTCTTTGCTATAACCTCTCTTTCTAGTAGTTTGCTTAGTACATCCATGACTATGTCAAATAAGATTGGGGATAGAGGGTCTCCTTGCCTTATTTCTCTTTGATTTTTAAAAGGTGGGGTGGGGGTGCCCTCAACTAGATCTAAAAAAGATGCAGTGGACATACAATTCCATACTAGCTTGCATAGATGAGAGGAGAAACCATAGGCTCTTAGTGTGTCTATTATGGCCTCCCATTTGATTGTGAACCTGTTGATTTATTTGGCATGCTATAAATGCAAATTAAGCTTGTGGAAGACACGTCCCACTGTTTAGGGTTGTTCCCCACTAGGACTCTTAATAAATTCCCCAAATACCTATTCACAACTTCTGTTTGTCCATCTGTCTGAGGGTGTGACAGGTGGAGCTGAACTTTAGATTAGTTCAAATCTTTACCGTGAGATTTTCCAGAAATGAGAGATAAATTTACTCTGTCAGATACTATCGATTGTAGAACTCTATGTAGTCTGACAATTTCCTTGAAAAATAATTTAACTACATGTGGCACATCATTAATTTTTTTTGCAGGGTAAGAACTAAGAAGTACAACATCTTGGAAAATTTGTCCATTACCATAAAAATTGAATCAAATTCGGCCTTAGTTCTTGGAAAGCCCAGTACAAAATTCATAGACAAATCTACCCAAGGTTGTGTTGGAACCCAGTAATTTGTCTAACCCCTTTAGCCTCTTGGCAAGTCTGACACCTCTGAATGAACCAATGAACCTTTCTATTTCTCTTTTGAGTTTTGGCCAGAAAAATCGTGATTCTAACTGTGAAATTACTTTCTCTCCCAAAATGTCCAGCCACTCTCCAGAATGAGTTTCCTGAATTAACTGTAACCTAAAAGAGGTTTTTGGAATGCATAACCTGTTCTCATTAAATAAAAACCATTATCTATCTTGTAGTCTTAAACTACAACCCCTGTTTTGCATTGTTTCCACACCTCAAAAAAATCTCAATCCTCTTCATAAGCATCTCTGATTGATTCAAACGATGTAATTGTAGACCTCATGATAGCCAGTAGGTGTGATCTCCTGCTTAAAGCGTTTGTTACTTTATTATTTTTCCTAGGCTTGTACTCTGTTATTTTCTTCTAACAACTTCAAAACTTTCATAATGTTTGCCAAGTGTTCCTCTTCCTCCTTGCTCTTGCTAAAAATCAGAATATTATCAAAATAAACTACCATTATTCCCAAATAGCACAAGCAGCAAACAAAGAATGAGCTCACTCAAGAAACCCAATGAAGCAGGAATCAGGACCACAGATGCATTGGACAGAGGTATCATCAACAAATGAAGGGAACATCCGACACCTTCCACCAACTGAAGAGGTTACAATTCGTTCCACCTCTAATTAGAGCAAAGCACAAACATGCCTAGGTCCACAAAGCACAACTAGAGCTCCCAAGGTTTGGACAAACCTTGAGAATAACTATCAGGGCCGTTGGGAAGACTCCCTCAATGAAAGCCATAGTCTGTCTTGCCAAAAATAAATGGGAAGTGAAGGGGAAAATCCAGATAGGGAATTTCGACAATGCCACATTTTCCATGTCCTTCACAAGAGGAGAAGATTTCCTCAAATGTGCGGATAGGGTATGGGAATCATTAGGGGATATTGTCCTAATGGTAAGAAGGGAATCATATTAACCTGTTTCTTAATTAATATGGGAATTCATTAATAATTAATTTATGTATTTCTCTAATTTTCAGGCTTGTATTTCTTTAGTTTTAAGACTTAAGTTACTTTTATATTTATTTATTTTATCTTATGTACTTGTATTTCCCTTTTTTTTTTTTAAACAGTTAAATTTTATTACGAAAAAAGGCAATGCCCAAGTTACAATATAGAGTATAGAAATAAAAACAGAAGTAAAAAAAAGAGCAAAAAGTTCATTGACTCTTTCCCATTAGTTATGTAGTCTAGTTATACCATAGTTTAAAAAAGCGGAAAGCGCTCCCAATTTCCAGGGAGCGCTTTTTTAGCTTTAACCGCTTTAGCGTCGCTTAAAGCGGTTAAAGCGGTAGTGGTATATGTGTAAATATTTGCAATTTTTTAGAAAATTGCATATATACCCCTATTTATATATATAATTTTTCCAAAACCTATACATGTATAATTACCCAAAAAATATATATAAACCTGTCAAAAAATATATTACCCAAAAAATACACATCCAAAACAAATACATCCAAGTTATTTGAATCATCCAAAACAAATACATCAAAACCAAATACAAAAACTATTTAAGTTCTAGGGTTTGGGTGAGAGGTTTGAGTGAAAGTGAGGGTTTGGGTAGAAAGGGCAAAAAAAAACTATTTAAGTTCTCCCTACACGGGTAATGGGTTGGTCCAACCCGTTTACCCGACCCGACCCAAGTACCCACTAAAATAAAGCGTTAGGCAAAGCGGTAAAAAAAAACCGCTTTAAACGCTTAAAGCGACGCTTAAGCGTCGCTTTTTTTTCTATGAGTTATACAGTAACTATATACGCTGTCTCAGAAGGTTGCTCACATATTTCCATCATAGATGTCTCAAAAAAATGACAGCAACTCTTCTTGTAACATTCCGGATCAAAGGAGAGACGTATGTCTTTAATGACCTCCTTAAGGACTACCTTAGGAGGCCTAATAACGTGTTGCCTGTATCTTTTATTTCTTTCCGTCCATATATGCCAAGACAAACACCCAATAGCATTCCATAGTAGCCCCCAAGGGGAGAGTGGTGCGTGACTTTTTGCGCAGCCTCTGTCAGATCCCCCAATCTAATATCACTAGATTAGGAGGGAACTGGATATTCATTATTTTCCTGAAGGTGAGATTCAAGTGCTCAGCCAATGGAATTAAAAAAGATTTGGAATAAGAACAGTTGAAGAAAAGATGACTCCTAGATACATCTTCCAGATTGCATAACAAGCAAGCATAAGGTACTTGTACTTTCCAACTTTTTAACTTCCTGGACGTGTTTAGGTGATCTCATTTTACTCTCCACAAGAAAATAGAAAATTTTGTCGGCATTTTCGACCAAATTCCCTTAGCTAACACGTCTTTATGCTTTCTATCTTTAATACTTTCCACCATTCCCCCCAACTTGCTTATCGGAATACCAAACCTTCACACAATCGTACTATTGGCCCTACAATCCAAACATTTATCCACTAGATAAAAGCTTTTCAGAAATATAACTATCTGAATATCATTAAGTGTTTTTCCCTTAATATAACTATCTTGGATCCATTTTACCAAAATAGAATCACTCTTATCCCTGTACTTTAAGGCTCTTTTAATATTGGTTACAGTAGTGATAATATGTACATCTCTAACCCCTAGAACCCTCTTTTGCCTTGGGAAAGGCCAAGGTTTCAGATACGCCTCTACGCGATGCGCCACCACCTAGAGCACTTGAGCATATGCGTGCAGATGCACTAGTGGCATTTTCATAAATATATATATAACTAAAGGAAATTCATATATTTTTTTATATATCTAAAACTATATCAATTAAATTTTTTAGTTAAAAATATATTGGATAGAAAAATTATTATAATACATATATTTATTAATTATTATAACACCCTATAATTCATTGTAACACCAAGGTTTAAAAACCGATAGGGGTATTTTCGTAATAATATAGCTCTTTAAATGGCTAGGGTTTCTTTAAACTTATAAAAGAGAAACTTTTATAAAAAGAAAATAAATAAACCAAGAGGCTTTTAAAAAATAATAACATAATGGGCTGGGCCTTCTTTAATACATCTATAACATCAAAAATACTATATAATAATAATTTATTTAACTACACTTTTTTAGTCTCACATCGATAGAATTCAAAAAACACAAAGAAGGTTGGGCTATAAATAAAGATTCATTTTGTCTAAAACAAATATGAAGTCTTAAGAGTGGGAGGAGCTTATATTAAAAATAATATAGCTCTTTTCATGGACCAATGCATAAATTTTTATGCAAGGTCTTAAAATATTTTTTAAGACCTTGCTTTATACCTCTTTCTTGCATCTGGTTCTTCCTTTAACCTGAAGACCCATTTATTCTGTAAGGCACGTTTTCCATGTGGTAAAGGAACCGACTGCCAAGTCTTATTCTTTTCAAGAGACTTGAACTCTTCTTTCATGGCTAGCTCCCACTTCTCATAGTCATTTTGCATCTGAGCCTCTTCAAATGATTATGGCTCTCCATTATCTGTCAGTAAGAGGTAGTTCACTGAAGGATCCCATCTGTTTGGTGGCCTAATTTGCCTAGTAGATCTCCTGACAAAATGTTGGGGAATTTCCTGTTCCTCATCCTCATCTTGAAGTTCAGGATCTGTTATCTCCTCTGAAGTGTTTAAAGAATTCTCTGCAGGTAGGCTCTCATCAACTTCAAACTCAACAAACTGATCATCTCCATCAGTTTTAGCACTATCCTTGTGCTTATAGAGATTCTGTTCTTGAAAGATGGCATCTTTTGCATGAATAACTTTCTTTGTTTCGTCATTCCAGAATTTGTAGCCAAAGTGATCCTTTTCATATCCAATCCATAGTTCAAAAAAGCTCAAAGCGCTCCTATTGATAGAATCCAATCCAATTGATAGAATCGATGCCTAAATCGAACTGAGAAAACCGAGCAAAAAACACACAGAATTTACATGGTTCGGCAATGTGCCTAAGTCCACGAGGGTGCCTCTATTCTTCTTTTTCTCTCACCAAGAGTACAAGTCATTACAAGATACTTATATGGGGAATTAGGGTTGTCGTTTTATGTTTGCAACCCTAATACCCATTACAAGGCTTAAAGCCCATTTAACAGAATTAAACATATTTAATTCTAATGGTTCGTAAAAGGCCTACATTAATTCTAATTATTCTAATTATAATTAATGCCCTTCTAAAAAACGTCTCCACACTCTAACATAATTGTCTTATACATTCCATTACTAGGCCTTTGAAACCATCCGGCCCAGGGGATTTTCCAGAATTAAAGGAGAACAGTGTAGACCTTACTTATTCCTCTAACTAAGATTGGGCATGAGTCGGGTTTCCCTCGGGTTTGCCTAGACCCGGACCCGGACTCGAGTTTTCAAATCGGGTTCGGGTCAAAACCCGTGAAGGTCAAAAAATATTGAACCCGGGCCCGAACCCGGTTTTGATGTCGGGTTTGGTCGGGTCCGGGTTCGAGTTTAATAAATTGATTGAATATTTTGCATAAAAAACCTTGTTGTTTAAATAATTTTTAAATTTTATAAAAATCAAATAAAATGGTTTGTGAAGATGGAGAGATCCGACGACGGTGAGGAGAAGTCCGACAACGTTGAACAGAGGTTCGACGACGGCGAGGAGAGGTCTGGCGACGGCAAGGAGAGGGCCGACGACGGTGAGGAGAGGGCCGACGAAGGTGAAGAGAGGGTCGACGAAGGTGAAGAGAGGGTCGGCGACAGTGAGGAGAGGGCCGGCGACGACGAAGAGGGAAAATGAAAGTAGAAGAGGAGAGGGAAATAAAATTAAGGTTTAAATTTTAAGATATAAAATTAACTAATTAAGGTTTATAAAAGATGAGAAATTTATAATTATGTATATTAATTTTTTTATTAAGTGTTTTATATGAAATTATATTAATGATTTATATTTTAATGATTTTTTTATAAATTTCTTCGGGTTTCGGGTGAGTCGGGTTTGGTTCGGGTCAAACTCGAACCCGACCCAAAAAAATCGGGTAAAAATTACTCGGGTTCAGGTCATTCGCATCGGGTTTCATGACCGAAAATATCAACCCAAACCCGCACCCGACATGCTCGGTTCGGGTTTGACCCGACCCACGCCCACCCCTACCTCTAACGGAGCCTGAAGTAACCACCTATTCAAATTACTGAACAGAGTTTTAAAATATCTAACATTGTTTTCTTCTAACAGAGCCCTAGAGGTGGTTTGATTTCCATCCGTATTGAAAATTTTAGAGGTTGCATTTTTAGATCTCCTTAACTTTGTGACGATACTAAAGAAGATGGTGAGCAAGCTAAATAATTGGATCAATGATAATGGTCATAACATGATCTTCCACATGTTACTGGTTGAAAATAGATTCCCTAGGAAGAAAACTATATGGGACTGAAACTGGATGGCCATGGAAGTCTCCATAAGGCATATATGGATGGAGAGATGCAACACGATGCATGAGAAACCTCTGATAGATGCAAACTCGTTATTCGGCATGGTTTGGAAAGATTTGTTAGCGGTATAAGAAACACGTATTTTAGTCTAAGGAGTTCAATACATTAACCCACTGAGGACATAGTTGCTAAGAGCCTAAAAAAACCTCTTTTTAACCTAGGTGTGTGTAGATATAGATAACGGGTGGGGAATGACGCTCCTCAACATGGGAGGAGGATATTGTATATGTTTTTTGTAAAACAAAAGGAAACAGAGGTAAAACATAGCTAATAATTCAGGCTTATGACAACAAAAGCTTATATGAAATCATGTGGCAAACCATAGTTCAAAAAGCGACGCTTTTTCTGGTCGCCGGAGCCGCCGGCAGACCTCGCCGGAGCAGTACCTGACCTCGCCGGAGTCGCCGCCTGACCTAGTTTTTCTCCTCCAATCTTCACGTCTACTAGTGGTATGAATGTCCTCAACTTTTCCATCATTTTTTTTCCTTGTAGACCGTCTGAAAAGGGATTAAAAGATGGCCGGAATCCGGGCTGTTTTGGGCGGATTCCGGCCATCCTCAAATTTTTTTTTTATTTTTTTTTTTTTATTTTTAATCTCATGCCCTGTAGGAACATGTAGTTGGATTTCATATATTTACAGGTTAAAAAAAATGTATATAAACAGGGGTATATATGCAATTTTTAAAAAATCTACATTTATTTACAAAAATGCCACTACCGCTTTTTCAGCTTTAAGCGCGCTAAAGCGCTCAAAGCGGAAAAAGCGGTCCATGAAAAAGCTGACCACTTTTCCGCTTTTTGAACTATGTGGCAAACTATTAGATATTTGTTTTTCTTTTGTAATTTATTAAGATTTAAAATGAAGCATAAAAAATTTCATAGGTTACTAGCACCATGATGAATAAACTTACAGTAGCGTAACCAAGTGCTGACTTGTATGTTCCAATGTACAGGCAACTCAGCAGCACTCATTGCCAGCTCCACACCAAGAACGTCTACATTTTTTGCACGGAGCCACTGTGGTTTAGATGGCAGTGACTTTGACCATCCACTGAAACCCAGACCAGATATGACAACGGAGGCTTCGGAAAGTGACCATATGAAATAATATTTCCAACGAGCAGTAAAACCAGACATATACTGATAAGATAGTCGCTTCACGAAACCCCATTCCTGGTATATGAGTTCACCAAACCTGGAAAGTGGATAATGTGGCACTAAGTACAAGTACAAACCCATGCATATGCCAGCTTGAACAATGGCACGCAATGTTGCAAAATAAGGTGATGGAGACGATTCTTTCCAAATCTGCAAAATGGAAAGAAATAACCCAAAATTATTGCATAAAATATTAAACAAAGAAAATTATAACTAGGTGCCATACGTCCCTACCCCTTTATTTTCAGTCCATTCAAGATAATCTTTCATTTCATAAACAGGTCCTGCGAAATGACTGCCACAGCAGAGACAGTATCCAATATATTCAACTATATTAGGCAATCTGATCAATCGGTTTTTCTTTTGTGTATCACGTAAACCTTCCTCTTTCAATAAGCCATCATTATAATTTATAGAACAAGAAATGACTTTCAGGACCAAAACCATCAAAGCACCTACGACAATGACAATTATAATGTCAGATGTTAATTAAGATTTAAAATGTTTGAAATGTGAAATCCATGAATACAATGCAGGACTCTTATAATATAACCTATAAATTACAACTTTAATATAAAAATTGCAATTGTGAAGAGCAAGTAATAAATTTTTTAAAGTTAAGGCAACAAAATAGAACAAATACTTGAGTGGGGAAGAGCAAGGTGTTAAGTTACAAATATGAAAGTTGTAAACCTACAGTTTTATACCCAAAAACTTCTTTTAAGATTCTATCAATTATAAATTGACAAACATTGTCAGAAATTGAATCATGAAAGACACATTCCATGTCTAAAGATTTTTTTGATGAAGATTCCATATCTAAAGATAATAATGAAAAAGGGATGTATACATGCACAAAGAATACCCTTATGTAATTCAATTCTACACCAATGACATAATTTTTCCCCATTTTACACACAACTAACTGAGTTATTTGTTTTGAAATGGGTATTATATCAATCTTTCCAGCAAGTACAATTTTTTTTTGAAGCTGCTAAGTTTCTCATTAGTATTAATGAAAGACATTGCCCTAAAATTACAATGGAGTTTAGCATTTAAAGATAAAAACATAGAAATGAGACTAGCTTAACTTGACACTTTCCTCTTGATCATATTGCCTAATGGGCTAGACTGCCAGCCTCCGGATGTTGGTCTCCCATGCTTGTATCATATTATCCCCCATGGGATGAATACTCTTCTTGAAGTATTCAGGTCTGAAGAAGATGTGCATGTTTTTGTTAATCTCATTAAGGACTGTTTTTGGAGGTCTGGGGGTGTCTTGTTTCTTTCTGCCCAGATGTGCCAGCATAAAGTTCCAATCGAAGAGTGATGTGTTAGCTTTTGACATGCCTTGGTGGGTTTTATGATTTTCTCAGATCTTACCTAGTTTCCATTTGTATTATATGTATGCACTAGTTACTATAACGAAATCAGATGAGCATTTTTAGAAATCTATAGGTTAACTTTTATTTCACTCTAGTGTATGTTTATATCTAGTTATCCACTAAAGGATTGAAAATAATATGAATTACTAAAGTATATCACGAAAACAAACAAACCTACACGGTGCATGATTTTTATTAGAGAATAATAAATAATTATTTGTTAGTGTAAAATAAAAGACACTTGTCTTTTTGTGGGAACTATTTAGATTTTAGAATAATGAATTTGTGAATGAGTAAAATATTAAAACATTATTATTGCTAAGTTCTAAATGAAAAAAACAGCACGGAATTATACTCTTATCATGATCTCTACGAACTCTTTGCAGTGACATAGTTGCCAACTGTGAAGTATGAACATGGTGCAATTTGCAAATACGGATATGGTAATATTTCCAACTGAACATGACAACTATCGACTAGATCATCATTAAGATGTGCATGGTAAACTAATTGTTAGTTACCTGTTGCATCAATGCCTCCTTCTTTCCATGCATCGCCGCTCATATAGTACACATGACTGTACGGAAAATCAAAAGGTAAGGAAATGAAAACCAAAATACACTGTGCATATTGCAAAACAATTCTATCAAGATCATAGTAAATAAGGCATACCAAATTATCAATTTAAAAAGACATGTGTGATTGCCTGGACATTTACCAATTTCCTGAAGAATGATGATTCATGATAGCATGTTCAATTGGTTGGAATGGTTGCAACTATAAACTTTGAAAATGCCTACATGAAGCCCAATTAATCATTCATTGAGCTTGATGCTTTAAATTCATGGGAGTCTAATTACTTGAGGCAATAAACTATGTCTATTCTATGCCATAGTCCAAGCCATATATGATATAACGAAAAGAATGATAAAATCACTTCTCCCTAATCGTTGTAAGTCACTATGTATTCTGGACTTGGAACATTCTATAATTTCTACTCAATAGATATTTACATTTATCAAGAAAAACAAAGAGCTATACGTTGTAAGTCACTGTAAGACTAATGAAGGCACGTAATGTGGCTGAAAGATGAATATGTTGTCATCAAATGACATTATCGTGGGAAACACTCAAGATAACCTAACTACGTGAGTACATGTATCTTAATGTAAATACTAAATACTACTGAAAGTACCAGACGCATATTACACAGACAGTTGAGCACATCTATTGCTATTTGATGGGAACAGATCAACTGATGAAATCGGATCAGTGGGAATGTGCCTGCTAATCAGAAATGTGGATAGATACTGATCTTAACGCTACCTCGTACGGTTTCGCAGAAATCAACAAAGAAAAAAAAATGAAATTTGCGAGGAGAAAGCTTCTCTTAGCAAAATCTGATACCAAATGAGAAGACTGATCACACAAAATCCGATGAATTATATTGATAATACTAGTCTGTATTTATATATACATTCAGTCAATGATTTGTTATATTCCTAACTATTAACTATCTATATCTCATAAAAAGAACATGTGCAATCATCCTCAGAATGTTCAGAGGCGTTGTTCAGATAATAAGCCAAGAATGAGACTGGTAAATCGAATAAATATTAACAAAAACATCAATCCTGTACTTGAACCAAAGTACCAAACAGAAGAGAAGATAAAAAAAACTAATTTTTAAGGAACTACATTACGTAAACCAAAGAAGAAGAAAAATAGTCTTCCTCATTTGCTTTACCAGCCAATAAGGTATCCAAATCCGACGAAGAAAGTGACCACACCACAGTAGCGTCTGCATAGTATCATAGAGGAGTACCCAAGCGCCATGGGAATAAGGAAGTGCAAATTAGAGGAGAATCCAAAAGAAAGGTAGGAAAGGAACGCCCCAGATAGAGCGGCGTAGAGATGTTTCGGCATGGGTCCCGGGACGATTCTCCAGAAGAAACTCACTGGAATCGTCGCCGCAAAACAAAGGAGAAAACGCAGCACCGGGATCGAAACTCCAATGGACGAAGCCATCGATTCCATCTCCAGCTCCATGGAAATGGAACAGACACGAAAACCGAACGAAAATGAGAACAGCGGAGAGCGAGGGGCGGTGGATTGGGTCCCTTTGGTTATAGATTGGGCGATACCTGCCTATTTGGCTGCGGTAGATTGGGTGACAAAAACGTGGATGACTATTGATTAAGACAAAAATAAAGCATTTTTTGATGTTTTCTTAAGATAAATTGATTGAATTTACCATATAAGGTAAAACGAAAATTGAAAAAATCTCGAAAAATAAAACCGACAACTGAGATCTATTTCTATTCTATTATCTTCGGAATATCTCATACGAAATTTAATTATCATAACATTTATTCTAATCATAAGATATTTGACAATTTTGACCGTCCACTTGTAATTTCTCAGACAATAAAAACATTTTTTGATGTTTTCTTAAGATAAATCGATTGAATTTACCAGAGTAGCCACTAAGCACTACCCAGTAGGACAGCAGCACATAAACAGATAGATTATTTTTTGTCATGACACCCTTGGTTTGTGATCCAATGGTTTCCAATATTAATTGTCATTTAATTTAAAAATTGAATAGATCTCGAAAAATAAAACGGACAACCGACGATAAGATATTTGATTATCATTGTTGGTAACCCTAACATCCTTAATATAACGACCACCAGGCAATTAAATCAAGACATGGCAAAACACCAGGTGTCGAGGTATGGAAGACACATGGACTTCATGTTAAGGAAGGGGGTATTTATAGACTGAACAAAGAAGAAGAACGAGATCAGAAACACAACATCACCATTAACAATAAGATATTTGACAATTTTGAATAAGTTATTTTATATATTAAAAAATTAAGGTCTACAAAATTCAACACGCAAAAATAATTGATTTAAATATAATTATACTTACTCTCTATCTAAGGAGACGTGTTTGCCTGACAGTTAATCAATCTTAACTTTTTTTTTTCACTCTGTTGTGGATCAGCAACTAAAGAGCATTTCATTGGTGGCTTTTTGAATTTGTTTTCCTTGAAACCGGTTTCTGTCGATCTGATGCATTCTTTTATAATCATTTCCTGTGAGGTTGAGATTCCTTCATGGTGACGTTGGTTTCACTTCTTCCATATGTGGAACAGTATAAAACCAAACATTATCCAATGCAATCCCCAACACTTTGATACATAAGTGATTTTCTCAATTTCATGAGCCATGGTTTCAAAATCCCCAATGTCTTGTGTATTCACCAATCCACTACCCGCTGCATTAAAGCCCTCCTTTAGCATCCATCTCGCGAACTTACATTTGAAAAAACACATGAGATATTGTCTCAGGTTCTTCACCACATAATACACAATCTTCTGCCACATTCATTCCTCTACGTCTCAGTCTATCCCTTGTTGCTATGCTGCCCCTCTGTATTCTCCACATGTTTAAGGAGATTTTGTGTACACCTAATGACCATATATCTATCGCTAGATCATCCTTCGGGTTTGTCTCCCTTAGCGTATCTACTGCATTTGTTAATGATGGTCGGCTGCCATTCCCCTTCCATTGAATTGTTCTGTTTGATGTACAATCCACACATTTGTTTATATTTTCACGTTATCGCAAGACCTCCCTCCACGTGACTGAATCATTATAGCGTCTCGAGATATTATTCAAGACTTCTTCTTTGATATACCTTTTGTTCATCCAATCCCCCCATATGCCCTCGTCCGTCCACAATCTACATAGTTTGTCCACTGTTGTGGTCATTTGAGTAGTTTTGAAGTCCTTTACCCCCATGCCACCTTCGGGTCGAGGTTTAATTATCATTGACCAAGCGACTTCCTTCTGTGTCCCCCATATGAACTTGTAGGCTAAGGATTTTATTGTTTGGATTGTAACCTGTGGAACTGTATTAATAGTTTGCATCAAATATTTAAATTTTCCTTGGAAGACCCAATCCACTAATTGTTTTCTTCCCATGTACGATAATTTCTTTTTACTCCATCTTGTTAGAATACCATTTAGATCTGCTATCAAAGGATCACAATTCCTGTTTGAAATGGACTTTCCGGTGAGTGGTACTCTTAGATATTTTAGCGGCAGTTGTTTTTGTTGAAATTCTAGTATCGCAACTAGTGTAACATCCTGAAATTTAAAAGACAAAAATGAAACCAATGGCGGACCATATTCAATCATACAACAAATGGCTAACTGCCTTTATTACAATTCAAAGGGTTCAAAATGCAAATAACAAAAATACGGAAACTGTAAACTCCCAAGGGGACCATGTACGAAACCACTGCTGTCGCTGCTCCCTTATCTTAATCTGCAATAACAAACGGAACAAAGTGAGTTTTGAAGTAGAAACTCAGTACGGATATCGTATTACTTCCCTTTTTAGTTCTTTATTTCTAGGTTGATAAACAGACTCGTCTAGCCAGACGTCTTAGAGCTTCAAGTCCTCTCGTAAGAACGACTGTTGTCATTCCCCAAACTCGACTTGTGTGGTGCACAAGCTCGACCAGACTCGAATTACTCCGAAGAATAATTCGACCAGACTGCCCCGTCGGGCCGGTTAGCCTCGAATTCCCCCATGGTTCACTCGGCCAATATCCCCAAAGAGTCACATTATCAAACTTAGCCTCTCAGCTCAAATTCGGGTTCCCCATGGGTTCACTCGACCAGACTCCCCCATCGGGGCACAATCCATCATATTTTTCTTTTCCAGTTCCATTATTTAATTGTTGGCCTCAGTATGGTTCGCCTCGTTCATATCGAGGTCCGAACTCCCAATCATGAATTCAGATCAACCACCTCCCTGGTCCATTTATTCCCAACGTACTAGCTAAGAGAGTGCGAACCCAGAATGAACCTTAAGGTGAGTCAAGGGTCCCCCAGGAGAAATCCTTGATTCAACCTAAGTCTCATCCTCGCCTACTCTCTTAACCTAGGTCAGAATTAGACCATATGAGTGCAAAAGGTCTCCCCGAGGACTCTTGTGCGTCACTAGGTTACTAACCCGACTCCACTCATACACACCCCAAGGATCCCTTTTTCCTTGAGTTCCCTTCCCCACCATACAAACGGGAATGTTCATTAACAACTTATCTCAACAATGTCACATATTTCCGTGGTTTACTAGATGCATATCATCTTAATCGATTTCATGTACAATATAACAAGACTACTTAACCATTGAAAAGAGCCTAGCATCATTAACCAAAATATAGATGAAGGCATGTGATGAGACATGCCTGATTACGTCAGTCACTCCCAACAACGTCCCTCAACAAGGATTAGGGTTCCTTCGTAGGCATGCATCCACGGTGCGGAGCAAGTGTCTACGTCAAGTACTCAAGGCAACACCTGAGAATCGCCGATTCCAGGGGTGAATCACCGACTCCAGATAGGGCACTCGGGTCTGGTAGACCGAGGACCTGACCACAAGGGAGTCGGCGACTTCACCTCTGAATCGGCGACTCCCATACCTGAGTCGCCGATTCTCAGCCGTTACTTGGGAGGGCCCACGTCATTATGACACCCTTAATTGGACACCATAATGGAGTGGACCCCACGCTAATGAATGGAAAAACGGCCCCAGGACCCTATAAAAGGGTCTTTGGGGGTCCTCCACTCCCAAGTCATTCACCCTTGACTCACACTCCACACTAGAGCAACCAAGGAGCCCGAGTCGTCGATTCCCCTCCACTTCTGCAGGTATTTGACGTAGAGCGCGCGTCGTGGACTCCAAAGCCACCGGCCTTCCTCGTAACCCCGCGAGCCTACTGGTAGCAGATTTCGTGCTTCATCAGCATGCATAAAAATCCATCCACAAATGGGACATCGCGTACTAAACAACATGTATAAACTTATAGAAATTACGTATAAATCTTGTCGAATTTGCATAAGACATGTATAAGGACCCATTAACATAAGTAGCATCAAAACACATAAAAATCATATGCAAAACATGTAGGAAACTATAGAAACTATATAAAAAGGTATATAAAAGTATACGTAAAAATCCAGTAACACGTAGAACGATAAACACATCAAAACAAGTATAGATAAACATGTAGAAAACCATGTATAAATCTTGTCGAACTTGTATAAGAAATGCATAAGGATTTATTATCGTGAGTAGCATCAAAACACATAAAAAAAAACCTATGCAAAAACGTGTATAAAACTATGTGCAAACCATATAAAAGGTATCTAAAGTATGCACAAAAATCCAGCAACGCCTAGAGCATTAAACACCTCAAAACAAACATCGATAAACATGTAAGAAACCATGTATAAAGCTCGTCAAAAGGAATAGAAGTACATGGATAAAGATCCATCATGATGTGTAGTACTAAAAAATGTAAAACAATATGCAAAAACTTATATAAAATTATGTGTAGATCATATAAAAAGTATATAAAAGTATGCATAAAAATCCAGCAACATATAAAATATCAAACGTATCAAACAACCATGTATAAACATATAGAAAACTATCAAATCTTTCATAAAAACGTGGAGAACTAGACTTATTCTTACACATATTCACTATCATTCCTAAAGGATAAACTATCAAAGAAAGCTACTATGATTTCCGTACCTTTCTTTTTCCTAACTTTTCTCCTAGCTTTAGCTCCTAGCTCCGAACCGTGCCCTCCCTCTTCTTTTCCTTTTTATTTTCGTCCACCTCTCTCCCCTCTTTTTTATAGAGTTCATTTGGGGCATCTAAAATTACTATAATATCCTTGATTTTTAAATTTAAGTTAGGGTATTTTTGTCATTATCTTTTCCTCTCAAATCTTCTTATTAAATGTTAATTGCCATTTCTTTTCTTTCCCTTTCTTATTCCAGAATTTTCCCTTTTAATTGGCTCATTAATTAGCCAATTATTTTCTTGCCTCCTCTTGCCTAACCCTAACCCTAGTCGACCACCTTAATGGGCTCTAGTCAACTAGCATATAAGGTTGGGTTTAATTGGTTTTAGCCCACTTAATTAGTGCTCAATGGGTGTATTAATTAAGTTAGCTTAATGATTGTATTAACCTACTTATTTTATGCCCCATAAGTGCATTAATTAAGTTAGCTTAATGACTGTCATTTTTGTAGTTAACCCCTTAGAAAAATTCTAATTGATGGGTTAATTGCACATGAACCCTTACTGAATTTTCCTGAGTATTACAACTAGAGTCGTTCCATCTCTTACCCTTTTCGAGAAAACTACTAAGCTTTTTTCCTTATTAATTTGAAATAAAAACATAAGTAAAAAAAATATAACAAAAAACTCATTAATTCTCTCCCATTAGATATGTAGTCTAGTTATACAATAATTAGATACGATATCTCAAGAAGTTGACAACAACTCTTCTTGTAACACTTTAGATCAAAGAAAAAACTTATGTCTTTAATTAAATTCTAAAGTTAAAGATAATATAGGTTAAGAAAATACAATAGATATTTTTATAATTAAAACCTTATAATATATTATATAATATCTATTATAATTTTCAGGTCCAGCCAGGTCTGTCTAATTTGGACCCGAACTAATTAATGACCGAGTCCGGACCCGGACCTGAATTTCTGGATCCAAAACGTTTAATGGGTCCCAGACCCATTTACACCCTTAGGACCTAGGTATATATATTCAATTAGTTCTAAAATAATTAATTTTTTCTTCATAGAAGGCTAAAACTAATTTAATTTAATTTTATCTTATTTCTATATGTGAATTTCTCCTTGGAAACAAATGAAGATCATTGAATTATTGATTCCACATTGAAATAATTAAAAACAGTTTGATATTTTTAAATACAATGTTCTTTTTAAATAACATCATTCACTGTTTAAGTGTTTAGTATTAAAAATTAAGCAAATATGAGAGTAATACGGATGAGCTCCCTCCGAAGAGAGCACGATCGTCGGCACTCAAGGACTTCTGTTCATACGTGTGATAATTATAATTACATCCTACAGTTTGAGGTATTAAAAAAGTAGATGAATAGACCTTACAGTTATTATATATATATTATAGATATTAATTACGGTTGCATAGGTATGCATGCACACCCATTACCCCAACGTCGGTTGTACGTGAGGGGATCAATCCCATGAACCAAAGGTTTGATCTTATAAATACTAAGAATTATGAAGATACAAAGAGTTTATATTAAGAAGTCTCTTAACAGTTTCTTTATCTTGTTTTACATTTCTGTCTTTTAGTATAGTTTATTATCCGATAGAGTTTCGATTTTATCAAAGAGATCAATTTTCTAAGATAGCGTATTTAGTTAATGTACAACTAAACTACATAGTTAATGAAAAAAAACAATAAGTTTCTTACTCATTTCTGTTACAATTTGATATTTTTAAATACAATGTTCTTTTTAAATAACATCATTCATTTAAGTGTTTAGTATTAAAGAATTAAACAAATATAAAAGACTAACCTCCTGAGAGCGTATTTAGTTACTGTACAACTAGACTATATAGTTAATGGAAAAAAGTCAATAAGTTTTTTACTCATTTTTTTTTACTTATTTTTATATTTTATGTAACTTGGACATAAACGTTATTTTAATGAAATTTAATTACATAAAAAAGAATTAACCCAATTGTTTATATAATTACATAAATAAATTTTTAATATTATTGATAAGAGTGATAATATAGAATTCAAATTGGGTAATTTAGTTTCATAAAACATTTTACTAACAATGTTCTGAACCTCTTGACCGGGCTCCGAGTGCTACCTTGAATTGGATTTTCTTTTACAAGGTCGCATCTGACGTGTCACCATCTTACGCGTTCAAACCTAAACCCCACATGCCAGATCTCGCCACGTCTGCTTCATCGATTCTAATATGAATCGAAGCGGCGGAGAGAGAAAAACCAGCTCTTCACTTTTCCTTCTCCTAATCATCCCCTTGCGGCTTCTCCCATCGAGACTTGCGATAACACGGGCTCCTGCGCCTCTTCCGTGTTTCTTCAATCTAATCTCACCACTGACACACAAGAAACCCTCTCTTTTCCATTACAGAAAGCAAGATTTCAGTGTGGTTTCTGGTCTCGTTCTTTTAGTCCAAGTCTAGATTTTTGGGGGGAGTATGGTAGGCGATTTTTTTTGATACTGTTCATCCATTATCAATTTTCTTCAGATACACGTTTATTTCTATTAATTATTACATTTCGTTTATGAAATTTTATTGAAATGATAGTCAATCATTTCCTTATGGTGTTTTTCTGCTTTGTTAATTGCTAACGATTATCATTCTCTTTTGGTTTCGATGTTGGATAAAGATGTAGGAATTAAGTGGATTTACTCTTCATGTACATGATTTATTTTCCTTTTTTGTGAATGTTTCGTTGTTTGGTGATTTTTATTTTAAGGGTTTCTTCTTTGAGAAAGAATCAATCTTTTGCTTTTTTTAGCTGAACTGCTTCTTGTTTTTTGGATTGAAGCAGAGTTTGTGAATGCAGTCCTTGTTTACCTTTTTACGTTTTATATGTACTTATGGTTTTAATTTCAATGTTTTTATTACTTAGACCAGGCATCATGTATGTTAGTTTTATCTGACCATTTGGTGATTTTTATTTGATGTTGTGCCATTCTGATAAATGATAAAATAGGATTTAGTGTGCTTTTTTTGGCGATCTGTGCAAGTTTTGGTTATATAAATTCGTGTTACAAGAAATTAGATCATGATAGTGATAGTTTAAGAAGATGGAAATGGAAGTAAAGAGAACTTTTATTTTTAGAGCTTAATTTATCTCAGTTCAAACAATAAAAGTCTTTTCTGAATAAATGCTATAGTATAATCTCATAAATTATCAATATACGACCATTTAAAAATAAAGTACTATCAATTATAACCGTTAATAAAAACTGAACAGCATTATAATGCAGTTTCAGGTTGCCATTTTTGAGCTCAGAGAAATCATATGTCCGGACTCGCATTAACTAGCAATCTGGATTCCAATCTTCAATAAGTGGTGCCCTCTGTGGCTCTGTCTTCGATGGCAGGTGGTGGACGAGGTGTCTTAAAGCACTCATGTTCTGCTTCCGGTATATTTTTTCAGGGAGATGTGCAAAATCAAACTTCAACTAATTCCAGTCTGTCTAATATTGTTCCTACCTCTGGGGAAATTAACCATGGTGTCCTAAGTAGTACTGGAAATTCATCTGGCCCTAGTGTAGGGGCAAGCTCTATGGTTACTGATGGAAATTCACCACTTTCTGGGGGACCTCAATTCAACACTGACTCATACCTACATCTACCTGCATCACCTTTGTCTTTCACATCGAACACTATTTCGGGATCATCTGCACCTGATGGAAGTTCAATGATTCAGCAAAGTCCTTTTGAAGACCAGATACGTAAGAGAGGTGTTTCAAGTGCTACATCTCTTCCAGCATTACAAGATTCAGGTAAATTGCTGCAACCTCGGAAGAAACCAAACTTAAATATCAGGGAAGATGATATTTCACACACACAGATCTCACAGAAGCTACTGCAAAGGCAGGAACATTCACAGATGCAGAGACAACATAGCCCCCAAATGCAGACATTGATGCAGCAAAAAATTCTTCAACAAAAATATCAACAGCAGATGTTGCAATCATTGCCCCCTATGCAGAGGGCACAACTACAGAGACAACAGCAACAAGTCATGCTGCAGGGCCCTAATAAAAATCAACCTTCTGATGATAGTATAATTGGTATTTGTGCTCGACGTCATATGCAATACTTGTACCACCAGCGTCATCGTCCTCGTGTTAGTTGAATAGATCTACCCTTATGTTTTATTTTGCTCGTTTTTGAAGTAACTAAGTAGCCAAAAGTTTACTGATATTTTTTTCTTATCTAGGACAATAATATACACTACTGGAGAAAATTTGTGGCAGAGTATTTTGCTCCTCGTTCCAGGAAAAAGTTATGCCTGTCATCGTATGACAATGCAGGAAATCAATCTCTTGGTGTTTTCCCCCAGACTGCCAAGGTGAGTTGTTCTGTCCTTGTCATTTTATCTGCACCATTTTCATTGAATTCCAATGTCTAAATATCGTCTTTTTGATACATTCTTTGTTAATTATCTCTTATAGAGTTTTTACAACTTTTGTAGTCTTTTAAAGTTATTTTACCTACCACTAGTTGTTGTTTAGCTTTGAAATAACATATTTGCTAGTTGCGACTGCTATAGACTACTGTAGTGCTATCTATGTTATGCATACATTTGAAATATATGCAAGTATTATCTAAAATTTTGCTCATTAGATAGATGAATTATTACTCATTAAAACTACTTGGTTGGTAAAAGCATCGAGTATTCTTTCACAATCAATATGAAACTATACTTTTAATATCCCCACTTATGTGCAACTAGTATTATTCTTTAGTCTTTACGATCCACCACAAGAAGTCACATCTGGCTTTGTTTCAATGAGTTTTGATGTTTTGTTACCCAATTAGTCTATTACATGCTGCCAATATATATTTTTTATTTGGCCATGATTTTTTATATTTTTGTTTTAGTTTATTGGGCGTCTGATTGTCATTGTCTATCAATTTTATCTCGGTCATCTATTTTACTCTCATTGGGTTTAATTTGTTAGGATGCATGGCAATGTGATATCTGTGGATCCAAGTCAGGAAATGGATTTGGTAAGTATAATCCTTCAAGTGAAGTGTTTTTTTCTAGATTTTTTGACTCAAGCATAACATGTATTTATTATGGTGCCAGAGGCGTCTTTTGAAGCGATTCCTAGACTCAGCAAAATAAAGTTTGACAGTGGGATCGTAGATGATCTTCTTTTCCTAGATAAGCCACATGGATGCAGGTTTGCCTCGGGAATAATGCTTCTAGAATATAAAAAAGTTACTCAGAAAAGTATCTATGACCATCTACATATTGTCCGTGAGGGTCAGCTTCGCATCATATTTACCCCTGACTTGAAGGTAACATGTTTTGTAACCAATATGATTTTTCTTCAGCTAATAATTTTAACATTATTTAGTTTTATACAATTTTTTCCCTTCAATGTTTAAGATACTTTCATGGGAGTTTTGTGCTCGTCGTCATGAAGAGTTTCTACCACGGAGATTACTTGCTCCTCAGGTACAATAATTCTATCCATACAACTTCCTAAGATTTTCTATCATATAACTTACCTGATGGCATGTTTTATCTTCTTATTTTTTGATTTTTTTTAAAATGTTTTTACAGAGCTGGGATTGTATGTTTGATGCATGCTTGAATTTTTATGTGTTAATATGGAATATGTATTTTACTTTTGTTAAGTTTACATCACATACTTTTTTTCAAGATTCCTTTTGGTATTTTCTAAAAAATATATTTTGAGGTATCCTTTTAATTTTGAATAATGCTTTTGGTAATTATTGCAAATCATATTTACCTTATCCTATTTTTATTTTTATCTTATCCACAGTTGTAACTTATTCTATAAATACAGAGGATGAATAAAGATTCAATACGTTTGAATTCACAGTTCTAAACTACCAAATATTACTTGTGTTCATAGCAATTGTTCATATTGACATGCATTATTTTTTTGACAGTTTTAGGTAACATTTTTAATATATTACTAGTCTTATTTTGAATAAGTTTGCTCATTCAAACAATGGTTTATTTTCAGGTGAATCAGTTGATGCAAGTAGCACATAAATATCAAAATGCATCAAATGAAAATGAATCTGATGGACTTTCTCCTCAGGACCTGATAACCAACTGTAATATGTAAGTTATTACGTTTTCTATCGCAATGATTAATTGGTGGTTGCCTGGCAGGTGTGGTTTCAACTAGTTACATATAAATTATAACAGACCTTTGAAAGAAATGTATTATACTATTATGTTTTTGCTTCTGTATATTGGAGAAGTAAATATCTGGCAGTGTTATAATATGCCCGAGTTTCTAGTGTTATAAATATATAATATGCATATGCAGTTATGCATACTGTGAAATTCATGTTGAATTATTAAAGATATAAATTTATATTTTTTAGCATATGTTTCAGCACCTTAACAAATTAGTCGTTTTTTATTAGGTTTCTTACAGCTGGACAACAGATTGCAAGAAATTTGGGTATGCATTCTGTGAATGATTTAGGATACCCTAAAAGATTAATCAGATGTTTGCAGGTATTCAATTAGTTTTATGTTTAACATTTGATTTAATATATAACTGAAAATTGTATTTATACTTTTCCGACATGCATTTTTTATTATTAAACTGACAGATATCTGAGGTTGTGAATAGCATGACGGATGTAATTGATTTTACCCAAGAACGCAAGACTGGACCTATAGGTATGATTTCTTTCGTCCACATAGGTATTTTCTGTTCTTTTGTTTTTATGCTTATTGTTATACCTCGAACTTGAGTTAGGGATTAACAAATATATTATGGAGTCAATCTGTTGAGATTTTTAAGTGAAAATAAATTTCTTGCTTCTTGCTTCTTTCTTCTATTTTCTATATGAATTATACAAATTCAAATTGCCTCGAGTCCTTGTAAGTTGTTATATAAGTTTTTTTTGGTCCATATAGGGTATACAATTAATCCCTTGTGTTGTTTATTTCCACTATTACAGAATATTTATTTTTGGCCTTTTTTGCCCTTGAAGCTGTTTTGAAGTTGATCTATTTTCTGAAATATAGCTTCCATAATCCATTCTGCCATGATATATCAGTTATGTACTGTCTCTTTTTTTTCACTAATCAAGCTTTTGTTATGTACTACTGATAACTATTTACTTGTGACTTTTTAGTTTTTCATCACAGTTAAATTTTGTGGAAATAACCTCAACCGAAATATCTTGTCCCATAAAAATCTATTCCTTCTAGATGTAGGCACTTGATTTTTATTTTCAATCTTTCTTTTAAAATAATGAAATGATAAAAATATATTTCTCTTAGATAATAATAATCTGTAATCTGCTTATGGTGGTGGTTTGAAATTCTTACATTATCAAGTTAAGACCAAGACTAATTTCATTATACTGCAGAGAGCCTAAAAATATTATCACAGAATGCAGCAGCTATTCTTCGAAATCAGAAAATGCAAATGTCAGATCATTTCTTGAAGCCTCGAGACTTTTCAAATTATCAAAACACGATAAGAACAGATTGTTTATCTCCAATCAATTCCAGTCCAATCTCCCATTTGAATAGAGCACAATCAGTACCCGGTTTCTTGAATTCTTCTCCACAGATTAGCAAAATTGCAACAAATAATTATCAAACGTTAATGAAATCAAATTCAATGAATTTAATCTCCAGTGGACTTCAACTGGAGAATGTCAATGGTATGTGCCGGAGTCAGAATCAGGCCACTATTCCTCTAAATCCATCTTTGAGAAATAATTCCGTTAATGCATTGCTAGCTGCCCCGATTACCCAGTCAATGAGTATCAAGTTTCCTGAACAGTACAATCCTTCATCATTCCAGATTACCCAGAATCATCAGCAATACATGATTCAACAGATGCTACAGGAGATGAATAATAATCAAGGAATGCAACAGCAATCTTTTGGTATCCCTAACACAGATTCTATTGCTGGTAAGGAAGCATTTGGTGGCGTTCTCTGTGCTGGGGAATCCCCTCTCCAGCCTGGTGCAGGTTCAATGGGAAATGTGATCCAATTTACAAGCAGGCCTTCTCTACCCAATGATTCTGCCAGTTTGCTTTCCAATGGAAGCAATAGTTTTCAGTCTGTCCCCAGTTACTCCAATGTAGTGGGAAATAACAATTTTCAGATGAAGCCGGAGATGCCCCAGAATTTTCAATTTAAGCAAGAAATATTTCCAAGTTTTCAAGTAAAGCATGAAATGCACCATAGTTTCAATGCTGCGCCTAATCTGGATGACATTGCTGATTTCACTGACTGGGATTTTAAATGAGGCAAGGTATATCTAAAATTTCTTATTCAGGAAGTATGGATGGAAACGGTGATACTATTATTGACTATTGTACAGGAACCTTGAAAGTTTTGAATGATTTTAGATTTTGCTGACTGTCAATGGAGTTGGCTGCTGTAGGATTTTCTTGTCTTTTCATTCAGTGTTAAATCTGAGTTTTTGTTGACAGACACCACCTAGTAGTCACTTATTACTTACATTATATATGCATATTTTGATATTTCTACCTTTTATTTATATTGATATTCTGCTGTACGTTTTAAGTGATCATTCAAAACTATATGCACAACATTCTAGATTTGACAGTGTATTTATTTGACTATTTGGCCCACCTACTGTCCAGCTGCTCGCCATTGATATAAATTTAAGGGAAAAAAATTACCAACCTAAAGTTGTTTAGGAGTTAAAACTAACCACCTACATTTTTTATGACCATTTTACCTTTAAAAATTATTTAAATTTTCTTTGATATTTTATTGTCAATAATTGACAAAAAATGTACCCATCGTCCTTCCACCTCTCGATCACCTTTCTCCCGACTGGCCGATGATGAACTGCCAGAGCAGTCCACTCTCCCGATCACCTTTCTCTTATTACTCCTGGTCGATAATGAACTACTAGAGATACTAATTGAAGCTCCTCCGTCGGCACCAACGCATCCAGAAGGTTGAAGATTGAGTTGAACACGCGAATCATATAATATCAACGCAGCCCTATCATAAGCCTTAGCGGCATCTTCCGCAGTAGAGAACGTTCCGAGCCATTTCCTCGTCCGTTTCCTCGGCTCTCTAATCTCAGTAACCCACTTCCCCCAACTCAGTTGCCGAACCCCTCGGTAGCGAAATTAGACATCTGCTCTGGTTTGTGAGAATGGGTTGCGGTGGTATTGTTCTATTGGACATTTGCTCTAGTCTGTGCCGTCATCCATCATCAATCATAGAAAAGAGGGTTTTGTGGCTCTGTAGACTGTGGATGTTTTCTTTCTTTGGCTCATTGTAACGGGTTACCGGACATGGGTAAAACCAACATAATTTACTAATGAGGGGCAAATTAAGAAAATTTGTCCCCTAACACACCCTAACACCTAGGCTTAGTGGTTATTTTTTACCACCAAGCCATCTTAGGTGGTTAGTTTTGACACTCCCTAAATTTAAAGAAAGAAAGTATTATGGTTTATGTTGGAAATTGGAGCTTCCCCATGAGAAACCTTAGATTTAGGAAGTGAACCACAACCAAAACATAACAGGAGACAGGCGGCCGACGAATAATAGTAAAGTGAACCACAACCAAAACACTGGTGATAAGCAAGGAGAGGAGAGGACGAAAACTCAAATTTCAAAATTCAAACCAAGGGTACGGAGTGGGCGTAGGGTTAATCGTACAATCTATCATCCAATAAAAAAAAAGCAAGCGTCTCACTCATTGAAAAAATAGTACCATCAACGGAAGTCAAGGGGAGCACAGAGGATCAGCAGATAAACCGGAGGAACTAGACATTGGAAACTCAAAACCATCAGAACAATCAGTGCAGCTACACAGATCTAAAGAGGGAGAAGATGTTGTAAACTCAACTACAAACGAACAACAGGTAATAATAGAGAATATAGTCACAACAGAGGAACCAAAAGAGATAGAGGAAACAAGCTCAACATCAGTCTAACATGCCTAAAAATGACAAAGTCAAATTGAAGGACATATTTTATCAGAAGAAGATCATCAAAATCGGACCCAATTTATGAACCGAATGACAAATCTTAGTAGGTCTCTATAATCATCATCGACAAGAATGTCCTACCTTGCAGCGTCCCAGAGGAAAATGTATAGAAACAAGGATCAAAGAAACAACGACCCAAATGCTCGAAAAAAAGACAACGAAGTTCAATTTAGGATGCGGACAACGGAGAAAAAGATTGCTAGCGTACCAATCCATTTATCAAACTCATTTAGTGCGTTGCGCAAGCCCAGAAATTGGGGAAGAGATCCCCCGAGGTCGCATTAATCGCGTACTAGTGACCTCTGAAGGGAATTGGAATCTCAACGATGTCACTCCTCGTCTGGAATGCAAGAGGTCTATGTTCGATTGAGAGGCAGAAGGAACTAAAAATGATATGTATGGAAAAGGGAGTAGAGATTTTTGGCGCATCAGAAACAAAAACTCAGAGGGGAACTTTTGAACAACCATGTGAGTGTATGGGAGAGGAATGGGAGATAGGAAGGAATTCAAATAATGATGAACGTGACTCACAGTGGCTTGGGTGGAAAAAATATCAGTGGAAAGCACAAATACTATCATCTCAGGGCCAACATATTCATGCAAGGTTAACAAATATAGGAGGATACTCATTTGATTTAACATCGGTATATAGTGAACGCACGTCTATAAAGAGAAGAACACTTTGAAACTCGATCAACCAACAAAGAGCAATATCAGATGGAAGAGATTGGCTACTCGTTGGTGATTTCAATGAGATCCGTATCCCAGAGGAGAGGGAAGAACATGGAACATTGATAGTGCGGGAATAAGAGAATTCAAAATGACAATTCAAGGTTTTACAAATTAGTGGCAACTGGGGGTTACTTCACATGGGATAACGGAAAGGGAACCCAACACACCCGTACAAAATTAGATCTAGCTCTGGGAAATCAAAATTGGATATCGAGATAGACCCAGGCAAAGCCTCGGTTGTTGCACGGCACAACAAATGACCATGCATCATTGCATTTAGAGCTAATATCGGTTCAACGGGGAGGGAAACCTTTCAAAATTTTCAACAACTGGCTCAGAGATCAGAGCTTTAATCAGGCCTTCACTTCCGCGTGGTCAACACAATTTATCAAAACCCCACTGTTCACACTCCAACAGAAAATAAAATGGGTTAAAAATGCAATCAAAACATGGAGATTTCAGAAAGGATCACATGAAGAAAACTTTAGGAAAATAACGGAAAAACTGCAGCAGGAATCGGAAAAATTGCAAGCGGACCCAATGAACACACAACTGCAGAAATCATGCAAAATTATGAAATTAAAATTGGGTGAAATCCAACATAGGGAACTGATGGACGCTAGACATAAAATACACATCAGCTGGATTAGAGAAAGGAACCAAAACACAGCTTTCTTTGCCCGTGCAACCAAAATAAGACAAGTGCAAAACTCATTGATGCGCATCCTCGATTCGAAGGGGAACCAAACAAACTCGTTGTCTATGATGAAGGAAAGGGCATGCAGATACTTTGGTGATCTGTTTGATTCAACAGTCAGACCTCCTCCTATTCCCAACTTGAATATCGTTTTTCCGGAAATAATCTCGAGGAAAACAAACGTAAAATTGAGAAGTTATCCGATAAGCGAAGAAATAAAACAGATACTATTTGATATGACTAAATGAAAGGCCTCGAGGATTGACGGACTGACGGTTGAAGTTTTAATCCACCATTGGAATACAGTAGGACAGGACATTGTAAATGCGATAATTCATTTTTTTAAAAACAGAATGATGCTACGTTCACTAAATCTGACACTAATAACACTGATCCCAAAGAATACGGCACCCTCTACATTAGTCGATTATAAACCTATTTCCTGTCTCGGAGTGGTATATAAAGTGTTCTCGAATGTGTTGGTAGTAAGGCTAATGACGGTAATGCCTGGTCTAATTGCAAAAAATCAAACGACATTCGTAAAGGGTAGGCGTATTAGCGACGCAATCGGATTAATGCAAGAATTTGTTCATGGGTTCAATAACAAAAATACATCCCGTAAAGCTTGCATAACCATAGACTTTTCAAAGGCTTTTGATACATTAAGGTAGGATGCGATTGACAAAATGTTGGATCTACTGGGAATTGACTCCAACTTGAGAGAGATGATAATGAGTTGTGTATCCACTTCATCAATGTCAGCACTGGTAGAGGGATCACCAACGGAAGTCATTCGATCAAAAAGGAGAGGTAGGCAAGGTGACCCACTATCACCTCTTCTTTTCGTGCTAGTGCTTGACTACCTATCAAGGCTGGTATCACAGGCAGTAGTTGATCGGGAATTGAAATTATACACTTCGGCAGGTATACTGATAGAAAGTTATCTAGTCTTTGCAAACGATGTTGTTTTTTTCTGCCGAGCATCAATGGAAACCTTAACCAAATTGAATGACATACTTGAGGAATTCTCATCTTTCTCGTGACTTCAAATTAATAAGGAAAAGTGCTCAGTAGTTTTCTCGAAGAGGGTAAGAGATGGAGCGACTCTAGCTACGATACTAGAATTTCAACAAAAACAACTGCCGCTAAAATATCTAGGAGTACCACTCACCAGAAAGTCCATTTCAAACAGGAATTGTGATCCTTTGATAGCAGATATAAATGGTATTCTAACAAGATGGAGTAAAAAGAAACTATCGTACATGGGAAGAAAACAATTAGTGGATTGGGTCTTCCAAGGAAAATTTGAATATTTGACGCAAACTATTAATACAGTTCCACAGGTTACAATCCAAACAATAAAATTCTTAGCCTACAGGTTCATATGGGGGACACAGAAGGAAGTCGCTTGGTCAATGATAATTAAACCTCGACCCGAAGGTGGCATGGGGGTAAAGGACTTCAAAACTACTCAAATGGCCGCAACAGTGGACAAACTATGTAGATTGTGGACGGACGAGGGCATATGGGGGGATTGGATGAACAAAAGGTATATCAAAGGAGAAGTCTTGAATAATATCTCGAGACGCTATAATGATTCAGTCACGTGAAGGGAGGTCTTGCGATAACGTGAAAATATAAACAAATGTGTGGATTGTACATCAAACCGAACAATTCAATGGAAGGGGAATGGTAGCCGACCATCATTAACAAATGCAGTAGATACGCTAAGGGAGACAAACCCGAAGGATGATCTAGCGATAGATATATGGTCATTAGGTGTACACAAAATCTCCTTGAACATGTAGAGAATACAGAGGGGCAGCATAGCAACAAGGGATAGACTGAGACGTAGAGGAATGAATGTGGCAGAAGATTGTGTATTATGTGGTGAAAAACCTGAGACAATATCGCATGTTTTTTTCAAATACAGGTTCACGAGGTGGATGTTAAAGAAGGGCTTTGATGCAGTGGGTGGATTGGTGAATATACAAGACATTGAGGATTTTGAAGTCATGGCTCATGAAATTGAGAAAATCACTCATGGATCAAATTGCTTGAGATTGCATTGGACAATGCTTGGTTTTATAATGTTTCGCATATGGAAGAAGCGAAACTAACGTCACCATGGAGAAATCTCAACCTCGCGGAAAATGATCATAAGGGAATGCATCAGATCGACGGAAATTGGTAAGCCACACAAGAGGAACGCGGAAGAGAGGGCATTGCATCAATGAGATGCTCTTGAGTTGCTGATTCACAATAAGATGAAAGAAGGAAGTTAAGATTGATTAACTGCCGGACAAACCCGTCTCCTTAAATAGAGAGTAAGTAAAAAGTAAGTATAACTATATTTAAATCAATTATTTTTGTGTGTTAAATTTCTGTAAACCTTAATTTATTTTCTCTTATTCAAAAAATAGATTTAGGAAAAAAAATTATGAGGTGGGAGACAACGATTTCTTCTCTTTCTTTTACCTTACCTTACCTTAACTTACCTTACCTTACCTTACCTTATCTTATCTTATTTTCTCTTCTCTTCTCTTGTCTTACCTTACCTTAACTTAACTTAACTTATCTTATCTTACTTCTTTCTCTTTCCACGGACAAATAGTAGTGGACTTCCCATCCACGGATAAATCGTAGTGGACTTCCCATCCACGGACAAAATGTGTGATTGTTGGAGAGAGAAGCCGAATTATAGACCGGAGCTCTTGAGTTTGACGAATCTAAGTAGAGAAGTCGTTCGCGGCGTGCTACTAGTAATTTGAAGCGAGAGACATCATCTTCAAGACTTCACATTTCAAGATCAAACACAGGTAGCCAAGTGAGGAAAACGTGATGACGCTATGGGCAGGGGTCGGAGCCGAGGGTATCACCTCCATCCAATTGTCACCATTTTGTTTTGTTTGATTTTTCTTATTAGACTTTAATTATTGTTTTAGTTTAATCTTTATTTTTAGTTTAATACATTGGACTTTAACTTGGAAATTAGAATTATCCCCTTTTCACGTGGTACACTCAAACTAATTTCGTCCGCACGTGATTTCACTCATTGGGATGTTTAATAATCGGATTTGCCTTTTTTTTTTTTACTCTCTCAAGTCTTATTTAGGCAATACAATAGGCTATTCCTCTCTTTCTGTTTTTATTAGCCAAAAATACAAGAAAAAAACTCTTAATTCTGTCGGTTGTTTTGGTGTATTCACTTATTCGGGTGTGGCGGTTGAGACCCATCAATAGGTAGATAAATACTCGGATCTTTCTTTTCTGACCCGAAATTCAGATCTATCTCGAATATAGTTTCCACTTTCAACAACTCGAGACAACTTAGTTGCGTTTTGCCACGATCTGTGAAATCACAGTTTCCTTTCCACGCTCCCTCCGACGATGAAGGCGGAAGGAGGATCTTATTGGGTTTGGATTGGAATAGCTTTGCTATTCCGAGTGATCCTTATATGCTTCCCCACAAACCTCAATCTCGGATCTCGTCCTGAAGTAGCCACACCTGTCACCAGTCTTCGTCGATGTAAGTAATCAAAATTTACGATCCAGGAGCCATATTTTTTTGTTGCGACATTTTTTTTTTGTGTTGCAGTGGCTGAAGGTTACTGGTTGAAGCAGGCATCCATGTCTCCTTATGCAGGTTTTTGTTGATAATGTATTTAGATTTTCTTTTGTTTGTTCTACGTTTGGATTTGGCATGAGATTGGAATTACATTTCAATTAAATTTTAATGACTGCGAGTCTGCGACTTATTATTATTTTTTTGCTCTTCTGTAGGATCAATGTATCATGGCTCACCTTTATTAATTTACATCCTTGGTCCTCTCACAGTGAAAAGGTAGATATTCGCTGCCATGACTCTTAACTCTTAAGAATTTCATAGTACATTCGTACATTCAACATACTTACACAGCATGACGTTTTTATCAATGTAATTCTCCAGGATTGAAGGGAAACCAAGTCACATCCTCTGCAGGTACATTATTTTTTCATCTTCTATTAATTTACTTTGCCCATCTTCTTTCAAAACTAAATGTGAAATCTAATATTTGATGGCAGTGAAATGTAGTTAATACTAAATACTAATGTGTGATAGTTATAAGTTTGTTATTGATTATAAAGGACTCAAGTTTATCCTTTAAGAGAGAAATCTTCAAGAAGGACAGCACAACAGAGGAATTACAAATTTACAATGCTTAAATTTGTAGGATGCTTCACTTTTGCGGCAAACCTACTAGATTCACAGAACTAGGAGAACTCCTATATAGAATAAGGGGCAATGGGAATGCCCTCTTTCTTACGTTAGCTATTTTTATATGTATTTCTTGACTGTTTCCCAGTATAATGGAATGTATTATATTGGACTTCAACTTGTACATATATAGACCTTTAACTGTGTGTGTGTATTGGGCTTTAAGTGTGTGTGTGTGTATAGACCTTGCTATACAATGAAGAGAGAATGGACATTTGTGACCATTATACTCATAATCCATCACACCCACTAAGGTTTCCAACACCTTGAAACCCCTTGTTCTCTGAATTCAAGCAAGTATCCATCATGGTTCACTGGATTCAAGACAGATTCCGGCACTGCAGCACTGCTTACTCGCTTAATCTCACCCTCTTATCTCCTTGGTGTCTCAAAAACTATGATCCTGACATTTCGTTCGGTGTGAATAAGCTATCATAGTATATGTCCAGTTGAAAACCGTTCCATTGGCAAGCTATGAAGAGAGTCCTTCGTTTCTTATCAGATTCATAAGTGCTAGGTGTTACTATATCTTGGACATACTCATTTGATCTCTGTAGTTTTAGTGATGACTCGGTTGATAATACAGTGACACCACAGATCGTGAAAGCAAAACTGGTTTCCTCATCCATGTCGGGTCATTTCTGATTTCCTGGGGTTCAAATAGGCATAATACGATGGCCAGATCGAGTATCCAGTTGGAATATAGGGCCATCATTGCAGCTTTTGCAGAATTTGACTGAATTCATTTACTCATATCGAATTGGGCATAAAAGGGATGGACATTTGTGATCTCTTCGCCCATTATCTACTTTGCACTGACATCAAAGAAGCCTATTGTCAAGCTCAAGGCATAGTTTAATTTTTAATATTATTCATTGTTCTATGAATTTTCAATGAAGTTCCTAAAACATTCATCATAAATTGAAAATTTATGGCTCTGCATACAGAAGCACGAATATGTATATGAACTCCAATATTGACGATTTTTGTATACAGTTTGTTGTTTGTTATTGCAGATTTTCTTACTGCATTGTTGATCCGTGCAACTGGATACAAGCTTAAGTTTACTAAGTCTCAATTTTTGAAAAGGGGAAATCTTTCCAAGCTTTTAGAATCTTCAAGTAAGGTTTAAATCACCAAATTTGTGTGCAGTGTATTTTGTTTACTTGAGATCTCTGCGATGTTTGTCTTAAAATGCTCATTTCATGTTCTTTTAATTTGTCTTAAATATAAAACTTGTGTACAGTAGTTTTCTATTTTGATTTTTCTTTATTATTTGCACAGTTAACCACTTATTGTCGTTTTTTAAAATAACATATTTTGCAATGACTTTTCTCAATATATATTTTTTTAAAGAAACATTTTCAAAATATACTCAATGTTAAAACTTAAAAGCAGTCATAAATTCATATTCTAAATACTTTGTTGTTGTTTTGATCATTTGCATGTTGATATTTCTTTTCTTACCATTTCAGCCTTTATGTATGTGTCTTAATGCCTAATTAGTATGATCGTGTGCTATGTGTCACCTGAGATTATGAGATATTTTTTTTAGCACCCAGAGGTTCGATCCACCAGTTATTATTGATTCGAAAAACTGTCAACTTATGCATTGCTTTGAGTAAAAGAAATATAGAATTTATTTTATGAGATTTTATCGTGTTATATTGTAACTATTGTAATCAACTTACCGTAGGAAAATTCTCTGCTGAAGATATTGCTTCTCTTGTATATTTATGGAATCCTTTCACGATCGCCACATGTGTTGGCTCATCTACATCACCTTTGGAAAACATGATGATTGTTTTATCTCTATATGGAGCATGCTCACGTAAAAATCTTTCTTACTCTCGTAATCCAATGGACAAATAATTTTTAATTTCTAAATCAGTTAACAATAAACAATTTAATTTTGTCTTTGTACAGGTCTAGCTCCACTGGCTGCCTTTGGTTGGGTCATTGCCACACACTTGTCACTATATCCTGTGATCCTTATCATTCCAGTATGATCTCTTTTCTTTCTGTTGCCTCATAGGTCATTTTTTTAAATCTTTAGAAGATGATTGATCTACATTCTTTTAAGGTGATGTGATGCTTGACTTCAAAGTCATGGTCATATTTCTTGATTCACATTAAGTATTTTTTTTCAATTTTGGTTGATTTTTTATCTCTAGGTGATTCTTATATTGGGGCATGGACCAGATTCTCCTCCAGTGAGGTTATTGGGTAGCAGTTTTTCCACTTCTGGATATAAAGATGACAAATCATCAACTCTGCCAATAAGAGGGTTTCAGACTTTTTCATGGAGATTTGTCTTCCATTTCTTGTTGTGGGCTTTGATTTGGTCAGTCTACGTATTAGTTCTAAGTGCTATTTACCTCAAAGAGTTTGGTGGCCTGAATGAAATGTTTAGAAAGTAAGAATTAATTGATTTTTTTCAATTATTTCAGAATATTATTCATTACATTTTTTTTTATTTATTTATTTTTGCAGAACATATGGGTTTATTATCTCTGTTGAAGATCTTTCCCCAAACATAGGGATACTATGGTCAGTAGGAGACACCTCTGGTCTATTGATTTGTAAAAAAATAAAATCCTTTTCTTACTATTATATTTTAACATCGCAGGTACTTCTTTGCTGAAGTCTTTGTTATTTTTAGGGAATTCTTTTTGATAGTTTTCAACATGAATATTTTATTCATGATATTGCCATTGGCCATACGATTAAGCCACCGACCTTGCTTTCTAGCATTTGTTTATGTTGTTATCTCTTCGATGCTAAAGTCCTATCCTTCTGTAAGTTTCAGATTTTCAGTTATTTTATCCTTCTCATGTCATTGTAATCACTCACTTGCAGAAGATCCATCTTATTGATGGATATCCTATATTCACTAATGTAATAATAATGTTTCAGTGATATAGTTGATGAAGACTTCACTAATTAAATATACATGAATCCATAATGCATGTGCACAAAAAACTAGACAATGCAGAAGTATTAATGCATACATAATTAACATCTCTATTCCATGCTCTCATCCACTTAGTATAGTGATAAAACCTCTTGTTTGATACATGGTTTTAAAAAGCACTCTTTTGCACCATTTTATAGCTAAGGGAGAATGCGCCCGTGTATTCTCCCTTAGTGAACTTGGCCACTTGGGTCAATCTAGTCTAGGACCCAGACGATTATTTAAAAAATAAAAGGCCCATAATTGATGGGATGTAAATTCTAGTTTTTTTGCTGTTTCTTCTTTCAAGAACCTCCAGACACCGTCCAGCATCTCCGGCGATCAGCTTAAGCGACATTCTTCTTCTCAGTCGAGGTCTCCAGAGTCGTCTCTCTTATGTTTGTGTTTGTATTTGAATTTATGTATGAAGTTATGTTTGTTTATATATTAACATCAATTATTATGTCATTATGTGTATTATAAAAAAAAAACTCTATGGATGCATTATATGTGCAACACATGTGAATAATGCTCCAATGCCCGGGTGTTCGGCACACTATGCATTGGGGTATGTTAAACCTTGGTTTGATACAAGAGGTTGGTAGTTCAATCCTCACGGACACCAAATTAACAATCATTTACCATTTGCAAAGATAAAATCTCCCTTCTGATGCACCTGATGCTCTTTACAAGGATTAATTATAAAATAGTGTACATTTTAAAGATTTGTTGTCTTTTTGCCATTCTTGGAATAAAGATCTGCTATATTTCTCAGGAAAGCATCACATGGAATGGTTATAGATGTTTTATATTTTTAAAGATGGTATATTTTAGGTTGAACTGTTGAATAATAGAAATTTTCCCATGATTAGTTTGGCTTGTGAATCTTCTGATATCTTTCTCCTATCTACTTGGAGTATCAAAATTGAAATGTCTATAATTATTTTCCAGCGTTGCCTTTGACAATTTCTATAATCAGTGAATATCTAAACTCAATTTTTTTTCTTAATTATTCTGAAAGATTGGTGACTCAGCATTATACTTGGGTCTTTTGGCATTGTTCATCGATGAAGTAAGAGGTAAGGATTTCCCCTATTACATTCACTTTATTCTGAGCCATAAATTTCAAGATTAATGTTAAATTCTCATTTTTTTTTTATTGTCGTGTGCAGATATTCGGTTTTCATTCTTCTTATTCTGTGGATATATTGGTGTTTCTCTTCTCAGCCCTGTTATGCACAATCTGTGGATCTGGAGGGTAAATTTCTGCTATCACATTATGAAATCATTCCACTTGTATAACAAATAATAATCTTTTTGTCCAGGGTACCGGCAATGCAAATTTCTACTTTGCAACCGGCATTGCATATGCTTGCTTGCAGGTAAATACTCATTTTCAATATACTCATATTTTTTCTCATTCAATGCTTCATGTGCATTTTCAGGAATAATAACATTTGTAAACGATGTGTGTCTAAGTGTATTGTTTCTTAAAAATAAATCATAAACTTAATTGAAACCCTATCTCACATTTTATATGTCTCAGACAGTTTTAGTCACGGAGAGTGTAAGTGCAATGTTAAACCATGACAGAACAATAAGAAAGGAGTTGACGGCATCAAAGTGATATTTAAAGCTAACATCGTAGCTTGCAAGAGATAAAAATTATGTTTAGATGCATTTTTTTTTGCAATTTCTCTTAGTTGTAATTTTATAATTTGTTATGAATTTTAGAAAATTGATTTGTATTAAACAAATTACATTTAATTTATATGAACATTGCTATATCGACCAATCAGTATTCATATTAAGATTCGTGTAAAATCATCCCTTGTTACATTATTTACTTAGTATGTATAAAATCCACATTATGGTTGTGCTTATCTACAAATCTATGGAATATTTATAAAAATGGTGAATTTTTGTTTAGAAGATGTGATAATTTTGGTATAAAGAATATAAAGATGTAGGTCCATTAATTTCAGCAATGGATTCTTCAGTGATCTGAAGAGAGTGAAAACACAAAACAGTGAAACGCTGTGCTGTGTTTGCAGTGAAACAGTGCATCCAACTTACACTGATAGAAGTCAGAAGAAAACAAATTATGACACTCACTGATGACCAAATTAATTATTAATAAAAACAGAGCCTTTTTAGGCAAGCTGTGCGTAATCTTGTGAGAAATCATTATTTATATGATTCTTACGGTTTTCAGTTTTTTGTTTTTTTGCAAATTGCATTAATATCATATCATCGATAGAATCACTATTGTTGGTATCATTAATAGAATCACTGTTTTGTGATCAAACAGACCACAAAACCCAGGAGGGTCTCCTGTAAATACCTGTTCCAACAGGGGAAGGGGTGAATAATCATTAAGAGTTACACTAGAGAGTTGTGTGTGTGAGTCTCCTAATGCGAGCTCACACACCATCAACTATAAAGTATAACAACTTACAACGCAACTTGCGATCGCATTAATATCCTGTATAATTGCTTTGCTCTCACTCTTTCAAATATGAATTACAATGGTTTCTCACAAATTGTAGAAATTCCCGTTCACCATGAGTATCAGAGAATATTTATATAGTTCTTATGGGCTTTGGGTTAGGCTACCGAGTATGATGAGTTCCCAGTTCAATTAGTCTGAAGTTGAGTATGATTAGAAGATTCATATATCTCACGAGATATCAAATTTCGACGAAAGCTAATCTTTATTTATTTATGATAATCAAATTGTATATATATTGAGCCAACCATCCATGATCCATAATCCATGAACCCATGACCAAGTTACAGTAGTTACTAAACTTCACCTGTTGAAACCAATCTGTGGCATGCACACCATCAAACATGCACCACTGTCCATGTCTGTCCACTAGCCAACCAAGTTGCCTAATAGGCTAATACAGTGTAATACAATACCAATGCGTGATGTGGGCTCCTTTAATCTGTTTGTACGAAACGTCTAGCCTGTTTCGCCAGTAAAAATTTAAACCTCAACCTATCCACTTTCTTTCTTGGTTCAACCGGCCCGACTGGACTTTATACCGACTTTGGTGGAAGAAGACGATTGGTTGGTTGGTTGGTTGATTGATCTTACATCTTAGGGTTAGTATCTACGTGTGTTGTAAAAAAAAAACTGGTCTGAATAATAATGCAATAATTACACGTGGTAAATAGTAATTATGAAAGCAAGAATAAGTTCATTATTGAATTTACGAAGGGTTTGGTTTGGTCGGACATAAACGTGTTTGTCGGACAATGTCAGAAGTCTTTAAAGAGTTTAAACAGAGTTCGATCCATCCGTAAATTTAATGAAAAAGCTCGTCTGTCAAATCGTCAACGAACGACTCACGCGGTGTCTCAAATCTCAATGAGATTTTAATTAAATTCATTCCGCTTTTGTCGTAATTAGTTAAAGTAAAGAAGAAGAAGAAGAAAAAATAAAGATCTAGCAAGCAGACTTAGTTAGTTGTTCAGTCTTCACAATCACACACAGAATTCTTCACTCATTCGGTATTTCAGTCGTAGCTTCCTTCTTAAAAGGGGGACGGGACGGATTTCTCCTGCTCATCGTTTTTCTTCCCACACCGCACCGGATCGATCTGTTTGTTTTATCTCCGATTTTGTTTTTCAGATGCGAAGTAGACAATGGGGAGGGTGATCAGGTGGCTGAAGGGGCTCATCTCCGGTGGAGCAGGAGGAGAGAGGAGGAAGAAGAAAAAGAATAAGGACAAAGACAGAGACAAGTGGGGGAACTCGCCGTTTCCGTTTCCTTTACCGTTTGTTACGGTGTTGGGAGATAGAGATGTAGATGAAAAGAACAGACACGCTGTTGCGATTGCAGAGGCGACTGCGGCTGCAGCAGAGGCAGCCGTCACCGCCGCACAGGCTGCTGCGGCTGTTGTGAGGTTGACGAATGACAGGGTAACTTTGGTTTCCGGTCGAAGGAAGCAAGACTGGGCTGCCGTGAAGATACAGGCCGTTTTTAGGGGTTATTTGGTAAAAATAATAATTTCAACTTCATTTTTACATCACATATTCTGATATTCTTACTTACTTAGCTGCCTGCATCTATCTGCTTAGATGATTTTCTCATAAAACCCTTCCCAGATTTTTCCAGTTGTCTATAAAATAAACCAAAGAATAATGATAAATGAACGATGGGTATTATTATTTTGATCGTGATTGAAATGTAGTTTGCTTTGCTGAAGCAGTTATTGTGTGCTATCAAATTTATGAGAATGAATGTGAGGTTAGTTGAGTTAGTTAGTTAGTTAATTAGAAGGAACTGTTAACCTAACCCTCCCCCCCTTCTTAATGCTTCTGAAATAAATGGTCTCTTTAATTTTTTACATGTTGTTCTTCCTAATCATCTTATGTGTTTGATTGATAATTGATTCAGGCGAGAAGAGCCTTGAAAGCCTTGAAAGGGTTGGTTAAGCTCCAGGCATTAGTAAGAGGGCACATTGTGAGGAAGCAGGCACTCGAGACCTTGAGATGTATGCAGGCACTGGTTCGAGCTCAGAGCAGAGCCCTTTCCAGCCATGCACACACCCAACAGTCTCCACCGATGAACAAGTAAAATCAATTTGTTCAATATCTATATTTAATTCAAACAATTACTCCGACTTTAATATTTGTTTTCTTTTTTAGGCGCTCCCATAACCGTATCCTCTGCCAGCACAATGTATGATGATGATGTCGTATGTATGTGTGGCTGTTTGAGTGAGTATTGGTGTTAAATTTGATTACGATATTTCATGTGCAGAGAAATGGATCTAATTCACTGCAATCGTGTGGTTGGACTTGGCTGGATTGTTGCATGGAGGAAAGGTATTGGGATAGCAGGGAAACACTGTCAAGAACCGGAATGATGACCGATGAGGAGAAGAGTGAGATGGTCAGAATCAGTTCAAAATCGAGAAGCAAACAGTACCATCACTCCGACTCACACTCCTCTTTTACTTCCGAACAATACAGTCGTAGCCACTTGCACGACTCTCCGTCTAAAAACTCCACTGTTGCCCAACATTCTATACCCAGCCCACCATCGGTCAACATGCAAAAACAATCGTTAAACCCATCTCACTCTCAGACTGACGAATTCTGTCAAAGTCCACATTTTTACTCTGCCTCGTCGTGGACTGGTAGTAGTTCAAGGAGAAGAGGACCTTTCACTCCAAAGACCGACGGTTATCGAACTCACTTCAATGGATACTCCGATCATCCCAATTACATGTCAAATACAGAATCCTTCAAGGCAAAGGTGCGATCCAGTAGCGCACCAAGGCAAAGGCCTACTGACACGGAGAAAATAGCTTCAATCTCACTGAAGAGAAGTTCAGTGTCTTCATCTTCCCAAACCTCTTCATCTCTACACACCAAATTCAGCAGGAAAGCTTATCCTGGGTCGGGGAGATTGCATAAAATGTGCATGCCCCCTCTCAGGACTCAGTGAACTCTAAAATATTTTATTTTATATACATGATATTTATTTCTCCACTGAATAAACTTGTGTTTGGTAATTACTAATTAGTATTGTTGGTGTTGTATTTCTTTGATAAATAATTTCAAATTTCAGGCTTATTCTGAGATAATCGAATTGTAAATTCCAGGTTTTATTTAATTTAATTTTTGGCAGACTGTGCCAGAGCCAGACTGTAAATGCATTTAGAATGTGCCAGACTATGTATGTATGTATGACTTAGAAATCTAGAATTGGTAGAAAATAGAAACAACAAGGAAATTAATATTATTGCATTGAAAAATCATTTAACAATTTTACCTTCTCTGCTAATAATTCTCTGTTTCAAAATTCAAATCAATACTTGTGTTAAAACTTATGGATAATGAATTCATGTGTATGTCCTAATTAAATATCAGTTGGAATTTGGGGTTTTATTTATTTAACAAAAATTGTAGCATGCATGCATTCTAGGTTTTTTCGAGGTACAAATATCATCTTCCGACGAGTAGTAATTCTGGCGGAGCAGAGTAGTAGTTCAAAATGAATTCCATTTTCCAGCGTAATTTCAGATTTAGAAAGAATAGCCGATATAATAAAATAAAAATCCCATGCATGACCAGATCCTATCGGGGATCTCCAAAATCTAACTAGTTGTAGTAGAAAATCTCATCTATATTTCAGTATTTGTAAATATATTCATTCATCCTCATATATTTCATATCACAGTACTGCTCTCGACCCTCTTTCATTATAAATAGCAACACATATTCACCCACCCATTCCTCTCCTACTCTCATTTCTGTAATTAATCACAAAATCGACCAAGGTTAGTGTTCTTTCTCTTCCTACTAGATCTCATCGTAGTCTCATGTTTCAAAACTTTTGTTTGTTATCATTCAATCAATCCGTCGGCCTTTTTTCAGATAATATGATTTTAGAACAATAGTTGCCTCTTTCATGTGCTCCAACTTCTTCTTCTTCTTCTTCTTCTTCTTCTTCTTCTTCTTCTTGGGGATGGTTGTCTTGGGCTGCCAATCTGCCATGGTTGAGTTGATTCTGGTTTATCTTTCTATTTCTAGGTGCATGGTTTATCTTTGATATTTTCTGGCTGGATTTTTTGCTACTTAATTTTTATTTTATTTTATTCTTGTCCACACTTTCTACAAATACATTTTCTTTCTTTCTTTCTTTCTTTCTTAATAAGTTTTGATTATTTGTTTGTATTTGATTAGAAATCAACATAATATTGATGGACGCCACTCGATCTGGATTGGATGATTTTGAACGTGATGATGATGATCGGATCCCAACAAAAGATGATTTTGAAGAAGCTGCTGAGTCTGATGAAGAATTGAACCCAGATAATAATGCTCCATCGGGCAGTAATAGCAAGAAAAGGAAATATAATCGACACAGTCCTCATCAGATTCAATATCTTGAGGAGTAAGCAAATCACATACATATTTAATTTAAGTTCTATTTTAACAATACAAGAATATATATTTGCTTGATTCTACGCAGACTCTTTAGGGAGTGCCCTCATCCTGACGACGAACAAAGATCTCAACTCGGAAAAAAGATCAACATGGACAGACGACAGGTTAAATTTTGGTTTCAAAATCGTCGAACACAATTGAAGGTATAAATCTGTAGTTTTGTGTTGCACTCGATCGATCGATCGATCATCAAACTCAAATCTTTAATATATAATTTCATTTATTTATTAATTTTACAGGTTCAACTGGATAGACATGAGAATAACATGTTAAGACAAGATAACGACAAACTTCGTGCTGAGAACATGTCTTTAAGGAAGTCCATGGGGAAGAATGATAATTGCAAACACTGTAACAATCTTCCCATGATCAGTGAAATCAATTTGGAACAACAACAATTGAGAATCGAAAATTCTCGTCTCAAGGAAGAGCTCAATCGTGTGTGTTCTCTTTCAATCAATTACTCTTCTCATCCGATATTCCAAAATAATTCCACCACTACTACTCCGGAGGATCCTCATCCTCCTCATCATCATGCTTCTTCATTAACTACACCACCTATGTCGTCGCCGCCTGGGGCACAACCATTTATCAGTTGGCAGAGATTTAGAAGCTGTCCAGATATGCTCACGTCTTCTTTTCAAGTTATGGATCCAATAACTCACAGGTCCATGCACAAGAGATCAATGTACTTTGAACTTGGAATGGCGGCTGTGGAAGAACTAGTGAAGTTAGTACAGGCTGAAACTCCACTTTGGATTCAACTAGATGATTTTACAGAAACACTCAACTTTGAAGAATATGGTGTTGCCTTCCCTCGCTTAATTGGACCTAAACCTACTGGATTTGTGTCTGAAGCAACGAGAGCGTCTTCGACTGTAATGATCAGCAGCACCATTCTTGTTGAAACTCTCATGGATGTTGTAAGCTAGCTTCTTATGTTTCTTAATTATTATATATATTATATATATATATATATATATAGGGACAACATGAGGTGCGTCGAGGCGTATACGCGCATCGTGTGCCGAGGCCTCGGCGAACTAGAATTTCAAATCGAATGGCTGATATTATGTCTTATTGCTTTCCCCATCATTGAACCATCATTGCTGACAATCTCGAGGACCGTCGGATGACAACCACTAAGATGGATGAGACGGTCGAGATTCAATGGTGCATTTGGCGTATTTATAATTTGGCGCACTGGATGTTTTGTGTATATTGTATATATATACACACAAGACACACGCCGTCCGTGTTTCCTGTGCGCCATTGTTATATGTATCAAGGTACATCGAATGAATCCGCCAGACCGTTGTTCTCCAATCTAACGTTATATGTAATGTCACTTGTTTGAGTTATGTGTTGAACTGCGATCTTCTCAAATCTCATTTCTTGCTTAGACAATATGAATAATGGTCAAGATTCGTTTGACGCACCTTGACGCTTATAACAAAGACTCAATCACGACCCAGAAAATAGTTGCACATATATATATATTGATTCATTGATATCGATTTTTTTTTTGCAGAACCGCTGGGTTGATATGTTTTCTTGTTCCATCACTAAAGCTTCAACTACTGATGTGATTTCCTATGGAGTTTCAGAAACCCGACATGGTGCTTTCCAATTGGTTCGTCTATTAATTTATATACATTCAATATAGATTATTCTTATTTATCGATCATGATCTTCTTCTTCATGATTTTAATTATTTATATATTTATAGATGCGAGCCCAACTCCAAGCTCTCTCCCCTTTGGTGCCTATAAGGGAAATTAACTTCTTGAGATTCTCCAAAAAATTAGCAGAGGGTGTTTGGGTTGTCGTCGACGTGTCCGTTGACGAATTCATCCACGGCCGTGATCCATCTGATGATCAGCAAGACTCATTTATGAGTTGTCGCAAGCTGCCTTCCGGTTGTGTTATTCAAGAATTTTCCAATGGACAATCCAAGGTATATCTTGATCGATCATCAATCCATATATCTCTTTATATATATACTCTGGTGAGAATGACTATAAAAGATCATGTACGTGAAAATATCAATCGATAAGGTTAGAGTTAGGATTAGGGTTATTAATATATTGTGCATTACTTATTAAATAAAATGAATTTTTATTTAATTGATTGACTTATTAATATTACTAGGTGACATGGGTGGAGCACACTGAGTACGATGAATCTAACATCCACGAAACATGTCGTTCATTGGTTCGGTCTGGTTCTGTGTTTGGTGCCAACAAGTGGGTTTCCACCCTAAAGCGTCAATGCCAAACTTTGATTTTCTTGATCTCGCCTATTATTTCTTCCGTTGACCTAAACAGTATATCACAAATGGGACGTCGGAATCTATTGAAAATGGCTCACAGAATGACCGACAGCTTTTACAGAGGAGTGTGTCTATCTAATCATGTATGGACCGAGATAAAGGATAATGCGAGATCTGACATTAAAGTGATGACACGTAAGAACTTTAACAATCCAGGTGAGCCAACGGGCATTGTTCTAAATGGAGCATCGTCTGTGTGGCTTCCAGTTTTACATACCCGTTTATTTGAATACCTTCATGATGAAGCACTTCGAAATGATTGGGATATACTCTCAAATGGAAACCCTATGCAACAAATAGGTTTCATCGCCAAAGGACCAGATTCGGGGAATCATGTCTCCCTCATCCGCGGATGTGTATGTTATATTACCATATCTTATTTTTGATATCTCACCTGAAACGTTTTCTAATTTTTCAATTAACTAGCCTAGATGTATTCGATTTTGATCTATATATATATTGCAGGCTATGGATAAGGGCCAACCTGGTATGCTCATCTTACAAGAGACGATCTCTGACGATTCTGGTTCGATTGTGGTGTATGCTCCGCTGGACATTTCGGCCATGCATGTCGTGATGAATGGAGGGGATGCAACTAATTATATTGCATTACTCCCATCTGGTTTTGCCATTGTTCCAAACATCACCCAAGTCCGTGAAGATGACAATGAAGATGAAAATGAAGAAGAAGATAGAGACAATGCTGAGAGAGATTTGGAGAAGGGGAAGAAAATTGTTGTTTTATCTAATAAGAGTGAAAGAGTTATGGGATCGATCCTGTCCATGTCCTTTCAAATATTGGTCAACAAGGATCCAACCAAACAATTCTCTGTTGACTCTATTGAAATTGTGAAAAATCTCATCGATTGCACTGTTAAGAAGGTCAAAGCAGCTATGGGTCTCCAGGTTTGATCAAAAATTACATGGTGCAGTTTACTAGAATCAAATGAATTATGCATTTTAATTTATATCAATTATGTCTAGATTTGATATACTCTTTAGTCTTTCCTATTTGAATTCATGTCCTTAAATCTATTTCCTTTTTGTTTTATCATTTATGGATTTACCATTTTACCCTACTTGAAGTCAAAGATTTTTCATACAATCAATGCTTTCCACTTTCCAATATTAATTCTTATTTAATTCAGAACTGGAAAATTATTTTGCGTTTCTTATTTAAATCGATATATTTTTTTGATAAGTAAATAGAAATTAAATTAAATACAATCAGATTCGAATCTTAGATTTTCAACTACCGTACGTAACTAACTAAACTAATCAAGCTGTGTAAATATTTAAGGCGATAAAGTGTTGTAATGTGTATAGTTGTTACTTGTATGGTTTTATTGTAAATTATTACATTGTAATCAATAATAAAATAAACTAACTAATCTTTACCGGTCGATGGTCAACACACGACAATCCATCCCCAAATCCGTTATCGTATTTTAGCGCTTTTTTTATATAGACTCTGGAAACTTGGATTCAGGGTGTTTCGTCTCGAGGTAGTGGAGAGAGGGTTTTCGTGCATCTGCTTACAGGTCAAGTTTTTGTGCGATTTGGTAGCGTGCGCCTGGATCTGCAGCGATGCATGTGGTGCGGCGTCTAAAGAGCATTGCCTCTGGGCGATCATCCTCTTCGATTTCAGTTCGATAACTATCACATATATATATTTTTTTTTAAATCCGTTTGATTCCATCTATTTCTTGTTTTTTATTTTCCCATTTGTTTCTGGATTGGTTGGTGTTTGATTGGACTGTTTCTTTAGATTTTCCTATTAATTACTTTCTAGATTAAAATTAATGATTATCTCATGCTAAAATAACTCAAAGTAACTAATGATTATTCCCAATTTCATTAGAAACGAAAAAAGGGACTCACAATTTCATTCTACATTAAATATTAATCTGACCTTTCTCGATTTCACCTCATTCCAGATTGGGGATTCAAATTACAAAAAAAACAAAGTTGATCAAGGTGGAGAATCTGGAGATGAGGAATTTCCCAAGAAGTCGCCGATCATCAAAACCCATCATCAACAACGTGTTATGCCTTCTACTTCTCAATCTGATGCCCATGACACTGATAAAAAAATAAACATGATTGTTAGAAACCAAAATGATGGGGTCGAACAGCTTTATAAAGAAGCACATGAAATGAATAAGAAACTTGATAATATTTCTAATAAGAAGGTACCCATTCATTATTTCTAGTTATTTTATGTCCTAAACACTCCGACTTGTTGTACTCTTTATAATGCAACCCTGATAATATTTATTTTTGCAGACTAAAAAATCAACAATAGTATATGGAAATGGCATCGAAATCGGTCAAATATTGTCCATAACAATAGGTGACCAGAATAGGCAGCCATATCAGGTTTTCTATCTTATATTTTAATTTCTTGATTAAAAAATTATTTAGTGCCTCTAGAAAAGTGGCAATTAGTTAGATTCTTTTTCCATTTCAATAAATTTATGTATTGTATGTTCCTTGTACAAAATATGATTCATCTTTTGTTCGAACAAAGTCAATCCTTTTTAAATAATTTGATCACAGAAAATTTCGTATATGGCAGAACGTATAGTTGGAAAAGGTTCATTTGGTGTTGTTTTTCAGGTATATTTCAGTCTTGTATGATTTCATATTTTCATGTTCTTGATTAACAAATGCTTGACATTTTTGTTCACACAATGAAGGCCAAGTGTGTAGAAAACGGAGAAAAAGTTGCTATAAAGAATGTTTTACAGGATAAGAAATTTAAGAATAGAGAGCTCCAAATTATGCAGTACTTTGATCACCCCAATGTTGTACAACTAAAACACCATTTCTTTGTGAGGAAGGATGATAATCAACTATACCTAAACCTTGTGATGGAATATGTTCCCCACTCATTGTATTCTTTGATCAAGAATCATGGTAGTAAGACACCCCAGATGTTCATGCCTCTCATCTATGTGAAACTGTACATCTATCAGGTGACTAGTAACAACTATGTCTCAACTAACTGTGACAACTACATCTTGTATATACATATATTATGCATTTTGGAAGAATTAACATCTACGATTCTGCAGATATGCCGTGCGTTAGCTTATATTCATGGGGTTTTTGGTGTCTGCCATCGTGATATAAAACCAGAAAATATATTGGTAATGAAATGGACTTAAGTTCTTCCCTTCATTTACATTGTACATGATCAATAAACAAAATAATTTCGGTAAAATATCTGAAAACAAGTGTATAAAGTTGGAAAACACCAGTTGTTTTTTTAGGATATGAGGAAACATGCTATTGGACTATCAAAGTGGGTAGTCAAGTCCAGTCAGCACAGGAGGTTATACGGTAGTTATAACCAAACTGCTTATATAACCTGGCAGCACAAAATGAGTTAAATCACTTGCAACCGAGTTTTGGATGAGCTAAAGTTTTTCTTGAAAATCCAGGTATGCCACTTAAAAGATGGGATTCATTTGTCCCAAACTCAATATTCAGTGAATCTCTGATGTAGAGCAACATCTACATTTAACCAATTATATAGAGAACATCTCATATCGGGCTCAAGAATGGCTCGACCCTGTGTGTTCAATCTCTGAACTACACACAATCATATTGTGGCCCTCTCCACTAATCACAATACGAGTATAAAATAGTAGACCTGAAAAGAGGAGTAGTTTTTGGCCATTATTCAGGTATTTCTTACTTATTCTCTGTCCTTATTCCTATTTATTTTATGTTTTTTATTTTATTTTTTCTACTATTATTCCGATTGACAATCACGGACTCCTCAATTCCCGATCCAGATTTACTCAATCCACAATCACCAAGAATTTCTTCATTTTCTTGCTGATTGAATCTCTGATCTGTGGGATTAATCAATCCTGCATTAAGTGGTATCAGACAGCCGATGGGTTCAACTTCTACGTTTGAGGCACGATCCACAATGTTCGAGCAACTCACCTGAGCTTTAGCCGATCTGTCCGTCCAGATGAGGAATGGATTCCAGGAGCTTCTACAAAGTGCAAGTTGCAATCAGGTAGTGCAACCGGATCTGAATCAGTGTCGAAATTGACATACCGCATATCAGAATAGAGAAGAAACTTTCGTTGATTCGTCCACTGAAGAGGAATCTGACCCGTTTGCAGATCAGTCAATCCAATATCATTGTCATCATGATCTGGGAAGAGAGAATCAATACCAGCAGCATCGCGGTGGTGCAATGGAGCACTATGATCGTGAGCCGGGAGAATTTAAAATGAAAATGGATATTTCATGATTCAATGGCTATACGCGTATTAAAGATTTCCTCAATTGGATCTTGGAAACGGAGAGATTTTTCAATTATATGGACGTTGGAGAAATTGGAAAAGTGAAATTAGTTGTGCTTAGATTTAATGGAACAACGTTGGCTTGGTGGGATCAAACCAAGATGAATCGAGCCAAGTTTCAAAAACCACCAATCCGGACGTGGGATAAATTAAAATGATTACTACGTGCACGATTTAAATCTCCAGATTATGAGGCAGTCTTGTTCACTCAGTATCAACTATCAACAGTGTTCACAAGGTAATCGTTCTGTTTCTGAATATGGAAATATGCACATGACTTTCACAGATTGTCGTGACGTAATAATTTGGCTGAAACTGATGAACAATTACTTGCAAGATTCATTGGGGGTTTTAAGCATAAGCTTTAGGAGAAAATCATTATGCATCCTTAATATTACGGTAATGAATACTATTGGAGTAGCTGAGAAATTAGAATGTTTCTCGTCTAAATACAGGCACACAGCACATACTCTCCTGGTGCATCAAGTACACAAGCGATAATGGATAAAGGAATATTACATTATTAGCTACTCCGCCAAACAAGAGTATAGCAGCTGAAATAGTACCTACAACACCTGCAGTACCAGCCAACCAATTTAACACAAATCTGTCCAATGTTAAGTGTTACCGTTGCGATCAGTGGGGACATAAATCCAACATATGTCTTACTAGAAGAGAAATCAGACTTGTGGAAGGGAGAGTAGAGACTGAAATTGAGAACAACAACAGTGATAGTAATTATGGGGAGGAAATTCAACCCGATGAAGGAAGACATTTACACTCTCATTCATAGAACATATCACACTCCATGAGTAGCTGATATTTCACAAAGAACTATCTTTCTCAGTAAATGGGATGGTCTGTTAAATCATTATCGACAATGGCAGTACGGATAATTTAATATTTGAGAAGGCCGCAAAAAAATTAAGATTACTAATCGATGAGTATCCTAAACCATATACAGTGGGGTGGATAAAAAGTGTTGATTTTGTAAAAATCACCAAATGTGGTTCATTGTGATGTTGTAGACATGGAAGGAACACATTTGCTACGAGGACGACCGTGGAAATTTGATGTAGATGCAACACATCACTGCTGTCTCAGTCAATATACTATTAGAGTGAATGATGCAAAGGTAGCCTTGATGCCATTACCCCCTGAATCAGGAAATGAGGCAAAACAGCCCAATTTATTAGTGATAGAACAGACTGGGCAAATGGCTCCACCCTACTCTGCACAGTAAAAAAAGATCCAGAGCCTGACATATAATTTCATTTGGGATGGTAGGAGATGTAGCAATTGGGAAAAAATGGCACTCCCAAATAAAGGAAGTATAGGAGATTAGGAGTGAAGGACTTCTTTGCAACGAATACCACTGCCCTAATGAAAAGAACTAAAAAATGTTGGAGCACAAATAACTCCATTTTTGCTGAATGGATAAAAATCAGATACATAAAGGGGAGAATCATAGATGAAATTGATTGCAGACCCGCAACTGACTCTCATATGTGGAAAACAATCTTAGCAAACAAAAGACTGATAGGATCCTACATTGAATGCCTAAACAACTGTAGAAACACTGAACTCGGGAATCTGGTTTAGGATGCTTCCCAAATTCTCTATGTTCTTATGGATAATCAAAGTTAGAAGCCTAAACACACTCACTAGACTGCTTACAAACGTACAAACAACCTGCTTGCTATGTGATCAAGAAGAGGAAACATTACAACACCTCTTCTTTAACTGCAAATATTTTAGACAAGTGTTATTAGAGGCCACAAACTGCCTTAACAATGCTATCTGGGAAACGAGGGACAAAACATCCTTGTACCTAATTACCTATAGATGATATCAGAATAGGGGATATAATGGAAGTAATAGAAAAATTCACACACAAAGCCAGCTGTTGGGGCTACCACTAAATTTGCATCAGTGAAGAGGAGGGAAAGCAGTTTTTAAAAGTTAAAACCAAGCATTGTCTAAAAGTAAATATACGAGTGGTTAGTAATGTCATTCGGAATGTCTAATGATCCATCTACTTTTATGCACCTTATGAGTTATGACTGAAGTATTGAAGCCATTTTTGAGAAAATGTGTGGTTGTTTATTTTGATATCATTATGATTTTTAGTAAGACATAAGAGGACCACCTCAGAGATATCAGAAAAGTTCTTCAAATTCCACAAAAAATTTAGTTGAAGCTCAATCTGAAGAAGTGTCAGTTTATGGTTCATAAGCATCCTTTTTTGGGCAATCAAGGTCTGAAATTGGATCCAAAGAAAACAGAAACATTAGATAACTGGTTATCACCTACAAACATAACTGAGGTAAGAAGTTTCTTAGGGCTGGCTTCATTTTATAGAAGGTTTATCAAAGATTTCAGCTCTATTCCAATTTCAGACTGTTTACGAAAAGGTAATTAAATTTGAATGGACTTTGGAGGAAGAAAATAGTTTTATTGCAATAAAGAACAAGTTCAAATCAGCTCTTGTCCTTACACTTCCAGACTTTTCCAATGTCTTTGAAATAGTGCGATGCGAGCATAATGAGAGTGGGTGTTGTTCTTAGCCAAGAGGGACACCCAAAGGCCTTTCACAGTGACAAACTATCCTTGGACAGAAGCAATTGGGAATCTTACGAACAGTAATTGTTTGCTTTGATCAGGGCATGTCAGGTTTAGGAACCTTATCTTTTACAAAAGGTATTTGTGGTGCATACAGATCACATGGCCTTGAAACAAATTAAAAGTGCAACTAATACCAATCGTATGTATGCAACTGCAAGGTGGTTTTCCTATTTACAACATTTTGAATTTACTATCAATCATTGTTTGGGGCAACACAACAAAGTTGCTAATGCAGTAATTAGACGTAATTCTTTGTTGACAATCCTTAGGAACAGTATCACATCATTTGATTCAATCAAAATGAGTTAAACAGAGGATGAGGATTTTGCTGGAATTTGGAGACCGTAAAGATGGTCAGTTTTCCCAAGGGTTTAGACTGCAAGATGATTTTCTGTTTAAAGAAAACAAGTTATGCATCCCATGTTGACTTATAAGGGCGAATCAGAGGAGTCATAAGTGATGGACATTGTCAATTGACAATTATACCCTTAAATGGTCATGTGCATATGTTACATGACAATGGATGGAGGGTTTAGATGATTTGTTAGCATCTGGACGGTTATCTTGGGATTTCACCAAAATATCCTAACTATATATTTATGACATAATTCTCATTGTACTCACCGAACAATTTTTTTTTGATGAAGTTGAAATTTCATTAGCAACGAAGCGGGCTTTGCCCAGTTTTACAGAAGAAAAAAAACAGAAATGTAAAAATTCCTTAACAGACAAACACTAGACAAGGCAAACTGTGTCCTTTAGGGGTAGAGCAGCAAACACCAAAACAAAAACAACAGAAAGTCAAAAATACTATCCTAACTCTAGCCAACGCCTAATAGCATTAACTTCAGCCAAGCCTAAGTCAGGAGGTTTAGCCTTAACCTCAAAACATATCTTGCAGTACTTTCTGACAGTCACATCCTCGGATCTGGAGCTACCAGTTTTCCATCTTCTATTCCTCTCCTGCGTCCTGCCACATATGCCATGATACCCCACCAAGTAGTGTCCAGAGCAGCCTCCAACAATTAGAGCCTGGCATTAGGGATTGGATGCAATCAATCACATCTCCCAATCAGATATCCCCACCCAAAGGTACCTGCAAATTCAAATTCTTCCATACAATATGTTTAGTAAGTTCAGAATAAGCTAGGAGTACGTGTCTAAAGTACGGACAGTTGAAGTAGATGTGGCTAATGGTTTCAGCCTTTCAGGATCCTGATTACAAATGATACAGAGGCTAAGAGCAAGTATGCCCCATGTCCTAAGGGTATTGAAAGATGGGAGGAACCCCCATCTCAACCTCCATAGGAAGACAAAACTTAGTAGGCTTCTTTGATCAGATTCCTATGGCTAGGGGGTCAGGCTTCCTAGGGGTAGCTAATGCTTTTTGGAACTTAAGTAAGGAGCTTCCTGCTTTCAAACCAATTAGACTTGGGTTAAAGTTGTTACCATAAGACATTAATTTGTCAATATCAGATTTACACTTGAGGATGTTCTTCAACATAATGGAATCTCTAGTGGGAGAGACCTTGTAATCATACAAGCTTTTACCTTTTATATACCTCTCTGACCCAATATAAGAGGATAGACTCACTATTTGACCAGTAATAGTGGGCCCTTTTGATGTGAGATGCATAGGCATATGCTTCAAAGTTCCTAATGCCTAACCTCCCAACTCCCCAGGGAGACTCATCCTAATCCAAGGGGCAGATTTCTTATCATCCCAAATAAATTTATAGGCAATTTGCCTAACCTTATTGACCACTGAACTAGGGAGGGAGGTACCATTAACCCAATATGTGAATATTCCAGCAAAGACTCAATTAACTATCTGAATCCTACCTCCATGAGAAAGACATCTGCCTTTCCTTCTAGTCATGGTTCTCTCTAGGGGTTGAATAAGACCAATGCACTGCCCAAAGCTTTTCCTTTTACCTGACGGGGAATACTCAGGTAAGGGAGAGGGGAGTGGCTTAGAGGGGAAACTAATAATTCCTTGTAAATGTGAATGGTTTCAAGCACCACATTCTTTGCCCTGTTTGTTCTTGCTTAGACCTGCTACTAGCCTTTTTAGTCTTAGAATGGGACCTTCCTCTTGAAGAGGATTCAGCAAGGAGTGCACTGGAATCATAAGATCCTCGTTGATTTTCCCTTCTCATATCCTCTCCCAACATCAGCTTTTTCACATCTTCTAACTTCACTTCTTCCTTGGCCATTGAACTGCCAATAGAAGTGATCAGACCTGTCTAGCTCTCAGGTAAGGTTTACAGAAGAGTGAGTGCCTGCAACTTGTCTTCAAATATCACATTAATAAAAGACAGGTTGTCCAAAAAGATCAGATCTCAATCAATAAACACTCACGAATAAAAGAAGTAAATCGCAAAGAAGAAACACAAATTTATAGTGGTTCCACCCAAGTTGGTGTACATCCACTGTGTTGCCTGATAGTGGTTCTATTAATAATCGGAATAAACAATAATAGATATACAATGTAATAGTAAACTATAAGTATTTATAGTGTGATATTAATTGGGCTGGTCCAATTGACCCAAAAACAGGGTACCAATTAATAGACAGTCTCCACACACTTATAACTCCCGTTTACTCAACATAATCCAACGTATACGGCAGTTATAACCAAACTGCTAATATAACCAACTCTGATTAACAACTATGAATGGATAAATACAACAAATGTAATCGATACTGATCAAGTTGATTCAATACAATCGATTCATTATCTCATACATGCTATTTTTCATTTAATTGAATAGTGGGTGAGACGTCATTATATCTTCAATGAGTTTATTGCAATGTACATGTGTTTCTTTGTTAAACTTTAGTCGCCATAGATACTTTTAGCATTTACATAACTAACATATATCATCTTGCATGCACTTAGTTTTAGGGTAAAATGAATACGAAAATCGTATAATAAGTAGTAATAAAGATCATTTTAGATCTTGAAAGTGTTCTATTATAATTTTGTAAGTGTTATTATTCTCAGGTTGACCCTCAAACCCACCAAATAAAGCTATGTGATTTTGGAAGCGCTAAAATTTTGGTATGCTTTTTAGCTTATTGCTGTAATTTTAATAAAATATAGTAATATTACATTCCTAGTTTCCTACTAACAGGTATCAAGCGAACCAAATATATCATACATTTGTTCACGCCACTACAGGGCTCCTGAACTTTGTTTTGGAGCCACTGATTACATAAATGCAATTGATATGTGGTCAGTTGGTTGTGTCTTTGGTGAGCTATTAACAGGAAAGGTATGCTCGTTTTATTTACTGATTCTGAGTTCTGCCAACATGATTTTTTGTTTGTTTTGGTGTATCTTTGGTTTGATCCATCTCATTTTGTCCAACAATTTTCATAATATACTGTTGATTTCTTTTGAAACATGATATTTTGTAATTTTGTCATATCTCATTAAAACCAAAGTACTTAAGTTGTATATTTCAAATCAATATATTTAGGAATATGTTTTCTCATTTCTATTGTCGGCATTTGATATTGGGTATGACACAATATCACGAAGCTTGTTTCTTTTTATATTTTAAGTCAGTAAGTTGGCATACCGTGTTCTATAATTCCATGCAGGCTCTTTTTCCCGGTGAAAATGGGGTTGAACAGCTCACGGAAATTATGAAGGTTTGATGTCAGCTGAATTCCTGTACCTTTTTTGCTCTTTCTTTGTATTATTGTGCTCCATTGGTGTGTGAGAATTTTATGGTTCGCAGATTCTGGGTACCCCAACAAGAGAAGAAATAAAGTGCATGAACCCAAATCATGGAAATTTTAAATTCACTCAATTCAAGCCTCATCCTTGGCACAAGGTGATTGTGATCATATTTATTTTTTAATTGATGCTGGCAATTGGCAATGAAATATATTTTGGTTTATATAATCTCAGATTTTCAGACGTAATGTACCCCCTGAAGCTGTAGATCTTATATCAAGAATACTTCAATATTCCCCAAAGTTCCGTTGCACTCCAGTATGGATATTTAAACTTACATTTATTTTGAAATTTAATTTTGCATTTGGCATTTACATTATGTTATTTTATTTACAGTTGGAAGCATGCGCACATCCCTTCTTTAATGAGCTTAGAGACCCCAAAACAACTCTGCCTGATGGAGCACCCTTGCCTCCATTGTTTGATTTCAAAACAGATGGTCCATGAGTATGTCAACTACGTTATTTCTGTTATGCACATAAATCCGTTTTTTGTCGCAGTCCATTACCCCTTGCAGAACTTGTCTATTTTCCTCCCCGCTCTTGCACTGAAATTTTGAAAGTGCCATTGTATGTTATCATTTTGCCATCTGGTTCAGTTCCCAAATAAACTAAGTTTACAACAATACTACCAGTAGTCCCTGCATGAACAAACTCCATCATTGAAATGATGGAAGCAATTGGAATCCCTCAACACAATCCTCCTTTCGTACACCTTAGTTACAAACTTCATGGCATTGTGACAGTCACCACACACCCTGAGGTTCTTAAAAACTCGGATTGCTTCCTCTTTGGACACGCTTATTAATCCGAATCCTACAGCCAGTTTCTCACTGTGGTACTTCAAACTCCTTTCCCTCCCTTCTCTCCCCTTCTCGTGCGTTGCCCAATCGTTATCCACCACATACCCTGCCTCTGTTATTCTTTCCATCATTTCCTCCACCTTAGAGTAAACCTCGGCAGTTCTGGGGTGGATTCTGTCCTCCGCCCGGAATACGTGCACTTCCTTTCCCATCTCCATCCAGCTACACCCGAGCTCCTTGCTGATTCCTCTCGACCTCATAAGCTTCCTCACTCTCCCCACTTCACTCCATTTCCCGGCGGTTGAGTAGATGTTCGACATCAGAACATACGGAACGGCATCGTTTGGCTCTAATTCGAACAAATTCTCGGCTGCTTTTTCCGCAATTTCGACTTCTCGGTGAACTCTACAAGCTGCCAGAAGAGACTTCCATACTGTCGCATCTGGTGGAGTTACTCCGCTCTCTATCATATGTACCGCCTCCTGAATTCTGCCGGCTCTGCCAAGAAGATCGATCATCGAACCGCAATGCTCGGCCCCTGGTTTGATGTTGTGAACACTCTCCATCGTCGAGAAGTAGACTTTCCCCTCCTCCACCAGGCCGGCGTGGCTGCAAGCAAAGAGCAATCCGATAAACGTGATGTAATCGGGTCGGTGTCCGGTTTGAAGCATCGTTCTATAGATTTCGACCGATTCATTCCCTCTTCCATTTTGTGCATATCCGACGATCAAAGCCGTCCAAGTGATCGCATCTTTGTTGTTCTCCATCGAATCGAAGATGCGCCGTGAATCGTCGACGCATCCACACTTGGCGTACATAGTGACGGCCGAATTCGCTACCGTGACGAATGAGAGAACACCAATGTGGATGATGATCGCATGGATCTGGCGACCGAGGTAAAGGACCGCAATCGCAGCACAGGAACTAAGGACTGTTGCAGCCAAGAACTCGTCGTTTTCTATTCCGATTTGCGATCTCATCATCTCACGGAAGATTTTCAATGCTTTCTCATGCGACAAGTGACGTGCGCATCCTGCGATCAACGATGTCCAACCAACCACATCCATATGCCTAATCTCATCGGACGCTTGGAAGGCGCTATCCAATCTTCCAACCTTGGCGTACATATCAACCATAGCATTGCTGACGTGTCGATAATTTTTGTCGTATCCCGCCTTTGTAACTAAACCGTGTATTACCCTGCCTTTCTCCACGTGTCCGATTGAGCCTACGTGGCTGAGTACCGTTGAATACGTGTACTCGTCTAATTCCAGACCTTTGCAGTGCATTTTAGTGAACAGAGACCATGCTTCTTCTTCGTGCTCCCTCCCACTTTTCACATAGCCAATAAGCAGTGAGTTCCACCCAACCACGTCTTCAGTGTCTGTAATCTGTAAAACCTTACCGCCGGTAATTGGATCTCCAGACTTGGCGTACATATCTACCAGTGCGCACTGTACAAAGTTATTTTTGTAATACCCGGAACGAACTATATAAGCATGCACCTGTGCGCCGAATCCTCTTACCATGGTCAAGTGTTCGACGGAAGAGAAAGCTGTCAAGACGGTCGGAAGAATAAACTGGTTGGGCAACACGTCATTTGCCTTCATTGTCTTGAATAAAGTCAATGCACCAATTGCATTACCATTCTGTGCGTGTCCGATGATCATTGCAGCCCACAATACATGGTTTCTCTTTCGGTGTTCGGAATCTGGAATATCTGAAAATAGAGTCACCGCCTCATTAATGCAGCGACACTTGGAATAGAAATCAATGAGGCCGGCGATGACAAACCCATCGTCGCCGAAGAGTGTCTTGAAGGCAAGCGCGTGGACCTGACGTCCGGTTTCAGAATAACAACAAACAGCACATGCGCGTAAGCTTGCACCGAGCGTGTACATATCCGGTTTGGGTCCTTCCCTCCGCATTCGGAGGAAAAGTTGTAACGCTTCGTCCCCTCGGCCGTATCTTATGTGGGCGGACATGATGAAAGACCATGATATGGTTGTAGAATCTCGGTGGGGAGAGTTGTTGAATAAGTGAAGGGATTCCGAAAGGCGGCCGGATCTGACGTAGGCAGTGATGAGGGTGTTCCAAGAGTATTCGTCTTTTGTGGGCATTTGATCAAACAAGACACGAGCGTTTTCAATGCGATTCGTCTGGCAAAGAGATTTTAGATTGAGATTTGTTGTGAGTATTTGGGAGGTGTGTGAGTAGTGAACATAGTGGGCATAGAAGAATTGCATTGGAAGACATAATCGGAAGATTGGCAACTGCTGCTGCCTCTTCATCGCTACTACGTTCATGTTCTTAGAAGGCTTAATACTCTGTAAAACTCATTAATATTCAATCAAAAGTCATTAAAGAAGTCAAAATACAAGGTTTTATACAACTAAGTAAACCACTGCTAATTAATTACAGTAACTGTATTAGAAGTAACTATACATGCGAATATGTGAGTGAATACCAATTTGTTTTTTGATAAATTATTAAAATTAAAAATTCCTGGACCTACTACTACCTATAGTCACCATCGTATAATAGTGTATGGTTGCTGGATTTATGGACCTGCCTGCCTGATTAGACATTTAGGTCGAAGTAGACAAGGCAACAAATTGGTATTGATGATTTTCATTTTTGACAAAGCAATAACTTAAATTGTTGTTGCCTTGTCCTATCTATTTATGTGAGAAAGGAAGTTGTTGATATATGAATTTTCTAGTTTTGTTAGTAAATAAAGTAAAATTTCATTGATAAAAAAGCGGATGGTTTTAAATTAAAAATTCATCAATCTTGAAAAGGTCAAATCTTGAGAATTTACTTTTTAGATTTGACTTTGTTTATAAATAGATTTAGTGGTGGTCTGGTAAGTTGGTGGGTTTATTTATTCATTCATTCAGATTATCTATCTCAATTCCTGATTTGCCCCCACATCTTTAAACATTGTTTACGTTCTTAGTTTCGTACAGGAATAGAATTGTTGAGACAGACTGACAACTTGGAGGCGAAAACAACCGAGGTAGGCCATTCGTCAATTTGTTTTTCAAAAAATGATAAGGAGTTACCAAGTTAAAGGTTGATGTGGATCTGTTAACTATTTAAATTGTCGAAAGTGTACATATTTTTTTTTTGAACCAGAAAATAATACTTAAGGGTGTGGATCGCCTCGGCAGTAACCGACAGGTATTTCTTGTCCTGTTGCATCGTGCCCATTGCCCGGATCGTATTCTAGATGGGTCTCGAGGCAGGACTTAACCCCTCATAATATTGTATGTATAATCTTCAATACGATATATATATACGATTTTATTATTCACTCAAACAGATGTTGTGTCAACAGAAGCCCAACAGGACAGGCTGACAGCAGACTACCAGATTAATTTGTACAAAAAATTGTTATTTTATAATATATTTTCCCACTACTTTTGAATATCAGTGTCTAAGTTTTAAAATAAAAATCACCATGCATTAATTCGTTATGCATATTATTGTTGGTTCACTAGTTTTACGGATGTTTTTGAGATTCAAAATTTAAATCTTATTCTATATATTTTCATTTAAATTTACTCGATTATATATTATGTGGTTATGGTATATGATGGACTGTTTTTTTGGAAGAGTTGACTGTTGGAAAATATTTGGAATCTTCGATCCAAAAAAAATCATTGACTTAACGACTTATTTAGTATAAATAAGATAAATTTAAGTGTTTTTATGTAAATACTTCTCATATTAACACTAATACAACTAAATTAGTTTAGTAGGTAACCGGTACTATTAAACTTATATGTAGTTTAATTTCTATTATCAAAACAAAACAAAAAAATGATCGTCTCTCTTTCTCCATCTATCAGATCGGACTGAATTCAACCCATTGGTTGGTTAGTCGCAGCCAGAGGAAGCCGTGCCAACTACGATGGGGAATTCGTTGGGATGCTCAGCATCGGGGGAGAGATTGGTTTCTGCGGCGAGGGATGGTGATCTCCTGGAAGCCAAGATGTTGCTAGAGTTTAACCCTTGTCTTGCCAAATACTCAACCTTCGGTGGCCTCAACACCCCACTCCACTTCGCTGCCTCCAAGGGACACAACGATGTATTTATTTATTCCCTGTTTAATCTTCGCTCTCTCTCTTTCTGTTTTTTTTTTTAAGATTATCTTACGATGTTTAATCGTCGGTTTCGAGGTTAGATTGCCGCTCTTCTGCTGGAGAATGGCGCGGATGTCAATTCGAGAAATTATTGCGGCCAGGTAGGTTTTTTTTATTATCAGATTTTCTGTTTCTGTTTTGGTAATTTTGTCACTGTTTCAGACGGCGATTATGCAAGCTTGTAGGTATGGATATTGGGAGGTTGTGCAGACTCTGCTAGTGCACAAAAGCAATGTATGGTATATGTTTTTATCTTTTTATGTTTTAATATTTCCCCTAATCCCTTCTATGTTTTGGGGGAACATAGGTCACAAAAGCAGATTATTTGAATGGAAGAACAGCTCTGCACTTTGCTGCCGTCGGGGGACATGTTAGGTGTGTCAGACTTGTAGTTGCAGATTATGTACACAGTGGTTTCTTTCAATCAGGTGATCGTCAGCCAGGGAATCACAATACTGGGAGCCGCACCAGTTCTTCTCCTGGATTAAAATATGACCATCAGTATGCTTACGTCTTTCTTAATCTTTGTTTTTTTTTTAACGATTTAACTTGTTATTTTGCCAGTTTTTGGATCCTTCTGTTATCACATGAACACAGGAGAAAATTCCTCAAAAAAATGGATACTAAATGGCTGACTATAATGTGCCTATGTGATGATGTGTTTTTTTAGATGCTAAAAATTGGATCAGTTTCTTTTTAAGATTTGAATATTTTGACTTTTTATGATGATTTTTTGGCATGGATTACCGTTCTACTTATATTTTTTTTCTACATTCATACTCTAGTACTTCTCAGTTGATAATTTTTTTTTTATCTGTTTTAATTTTACAAATTTTAGTACTTGGTATCTAATTTTCTTAGTTTACTCATGCAGTGCTCTCAAAAAATTTGTAAGCAAACCAGCAGATGGAGGCATTACTGCTCTTCATATGGCTGCTCTGAATGGTCACTATGATTGTGTTCAGTTACTCCTTGATCTGAATGCTAGTGTTTCGACCGTAACACTCCATTATGGTTCGTCTGCAAATTTGATTGGTAAGTTTCTATCTGAAATTCTGAATATGACTTCATGAGATTTTTATCAGAAAAATATCTCTTCTTGCTCAACAGGGGCCGGGAGTACTCCTTTACATTATGCTGCTTGCGGAGGAAATCTGAAATGCTGCCAGGTAAATTTAGTTATTTACCATTATGATTTTTATTTGTTAACTTACCACTATGATCTATGCTTGTTAATTTTTTTTATCTTCCCTGCTCTACAGGTCCTTCTTGCCAAAGGTGGTTGTAGACTTACATTGAATTGCAATGGGTAAATATTAAAATCAATCTACATCTTTCCTATAATCCTATTGTTTCAGATATTTAGTACGAAATTCAATCATTGTGGTTATATTACTTCTTTTGCAGATGGCTTCCTTCTGATATTGCTAGGATATGGGGACGCCACTGGCTTGAGACGTTACTTTCACCCAGTTCTTCCCTTGATTTACCTGTATTCCACATATCAAATTATTTGTCATTGCCTCTTATGAGCATACTTAACATAGCGAGGTAATTTTACAAGTCCTCAATAAATATGATCTATTTTTACAAACCTGCAATTAATATAACTAAAATTTTGATTGACAACCCTACACTCTATCAATTGAATCTGACTATAGAATTGAAATATAAATGTTCAAATATTGACAATTTAGTTTTCATATCATTGACCATAACCATATTATTATTGGATGTGAATGCAGAGAGTATGGAATGCAATCTTCAGATGATAACGATGACTGTGTTGTTTGTCTTGAAAGAACCTGTACTGTCGCAGCAGAAGGTTCTTTCTTATTATATTAATTCACCTTAAACTTTCTGTGTTTTTTCCTCATCGAGTAAAAAAAATGATAAACCTAGAAATTATATGACTAACATATGGATACTGTTAAAATAAAAGTGGGCAATCAAGATTGTAAATGAGGTTTATCTATCAACGAAAGTGAATTAAAGATTATATTCTTGTAGTATGATTTGAACTTTGATTTGACCCTTATGCTTTTGCAAAGTAGTATAGAAAGCTTGGATTCCGAAACTAGTTGGACAAGGTAGAATCAGAATAGCTAAATATCTAAGAAGGCTTTATAGAGATGTCATAACTGATAACCTTTTCTTTTCAGGCTGTGGTCACGAACTCTGTACAAAATGTGCACTTTGTCTTTGCTCAAGTTCAACCAGCATACTGGCATCTGATACGGTTGGCATACCTGGATCCATTCCATGCCCACTATGTAGACAAGGAATAGTTTCTTTTCTCAAGTTGCCCAGCATTCCAGTCAAGGGATTGAAACTAAAGCTTGGCCTCAGTCTCTGCAATCCATGCGTTCTCCATTCTCACGGTTCAAGCCCACCTTCAGCATCATGTGATTCATGTCTACCCCACCATAATCCCATGAACCCTGATGATGATTCAGTTTCTCCTAGTCTTACCTGTCCAGTTTCCTGCAGTCCATTTCCTTCATGCACATGCGACTGTGATCCATGTCCAACTCTTGAAGCAGAAGGAGAAGCCCACGCTGCTACTCAATCACCAGGGTCTTCTCGGTTAGAATCTAACACGAATGATGAATCTGAGGTACATGGATTTGAGAAAACAAATTGCTCAAAAATGTTCTGGAACAGGCGAAGCGGACACAGAGAACAACAATGCAATTCTGAAATCAATGTGTGAGGAAGGAAAGTCGAGTTGGAGCATTCTCTTCCTGAAAATAACTGATGGATATTTTAGTATAGAAGTAGATTGGATTCAGATATTCAAACAAACATTTACTACTTTGAAGTAGATTGCTTCGAAGTCGAAACAGGTCACAATCCCAACGACCAATTTGATGGTTATGGCGTTGTGTTATAGGGGTATTTCTGATACACATCAAATATAAATACAGACTACACACAGTGTTGTTGATATTGCTATGTTTCTTCTTGTGTTTTATTAGCACGTTTGTGACACCGCCGGAATTACCGGATTAATGATGTCAAAAGTTAGTTTTTGTTTTCTACTTTGTAAAAATTATAAATGGCGAGATTAGTTTTATTTGGCTTTTAAAAGGTCCACGAAATCACTAGTCCGTTTGTAAATATTTGTTGTTGTCGATTTTGACTTTACAAAAAATGATTTTTTTTCCTACGAATGTCGTATATTTATTTGGAAAACAGTTCTAGTTGGTTGACGGTCATCTCATTCTCTCTTTCAATAGGAATTTCACCGGAGTCATTTGCCGACAAAAAAAAACTCCTAGATCGTGCCGAATTTCTCAGTCTTTTCTCCATTTCCATCGGAAAAACTCCTAGATCGTACCGGAGAAATGGGATTGCTGTCCAACAGAGTGGAAAGGGCGTTTATCAATGCTGGAGACCACATCTACACCTGGAGAACCGCTTATACATACTCCCACCATGGTATAGGTTTTTCTTTTTACCTGCATTTCTTTGGATTTGCTTTTTTGCAGAATGCCGATCGTTTTTTTGATTAGTCGGTGTTCGGATCTAATCGTCTGTTTCTTCCAATCGATTCAATTTGTAGATGGTCTATGATTTTGGGTTAAATTTGATTTGATTTGATTCCCAATTTCCCAGGCATTTATGTTGGAGGGAACAAAGTTGTTCACTTCACACGCAAACCGCTGAAACCAGAAACTTCAACATCTGAGGAGGGGGAGAATTTCTCCTCTTGCTCTGTGTTCCCAGACTGTGGATTCCGGCAGCCAGACAGTGGCGTAGTTCTCAGCTGCTTGGACTGTTTCCTTGAAAACGGCACTCTGTACTGCTTTGAGTACGGTGTAGCTTGTTCAGTTTTCCTAGCCAAGTTGAGAGGCGGAACGTGCACAACTGCGATATCGGATGAAGCCGAGATTGCGGTCCATAGAGCAATGTATCTACTCCAGCATGGATTCGGTAATTATAATATTTTCCAGAACAACTGCGAGGACTTTGCTCTCTACTGCAAAACAGGTATGCTCACTCTTGACAAAACTGGACCGGGAGGAAGTGGTCAGGCTTCTTCGTTCATCAACATTCCAGTATCGGCAATTCTCTCCTCTCCATTCAACTTGCTCATGGCTGGTCCTGTTGGTATGGCTACTGTGTCTGCTGGGATGTATTGCGCTGGAAGGTATATGACTGATATTGGTGTTAGGAAGGATGTGGTCAAGGTGGATGTGGAAGATATGGCTTCTGATGTTGGTCTTGCCACCGCCGCCACCAATCATAAAGAAGTGTCGCCCTTGGTGGTTCTGGATGACTGATGGGATGGAGTCACGGAGATAGGAAATTAATAACAAATCTGCCGATCTCAAATGTAATTGAATTTCAACAAGAATGTATTTTCAATGGTGATACACATTAATCCAACTGTTTGCTTGCTAGCTTTTGGACTCCTAGCTACCGGAATGTGAAGAGCTTGAAACCAATAGTAGTAGAGCTTCCCCATAAAGACTGAATTTACTAATTGAACTCGACCTCCATAGGGAGAGAACTCAATTTTTTCCAGGTAGCCAAGTAGGATCGCAGCTGGTCTGTGAACGGAATACAATTAGACATTGTAAGGGCCGACAATCGGAACTCCAATGGTGATTATTACAATACAGATGGGTTTACACGTAAAATTATGGTTTAATCTCTTTTTCTAGTACGTGTCAAGTCTAACGTCGTGTATTCTTCTTCTTTAAAAGGTTGATATTTATGAACCTTCTTCTATCCTTTAGATCAAGCTGAACGAACCTGAAATTTCAAGCCTACTGATTCCAAACCTACTGATGTTAGCGATACTTGATACAACATCAGCATTCTCAAGGAATGGTAATACAAAGTCTACTTAGAACTAAGTAAGGTTGGTTTATTGGTCTTATTTACTTTATACGTTTCTAGTTAAATTTACCTGATGATATATTATGCAGCTGTTGATACTTTGATTTTAAAAACTATTTAAAAACTGTAACTGTACGGCTGCATTCGTGAACCAGTCTCCTCCGATTACGAGAGTTCAGAATCCATTACGAAATCCAACGCATGCCATAGTTAGAAACTTAGAATCCCACTTTCTGCCAAAATGGGAGGGATCGGTTCTTTCTCCACCCGTTTAGGTGCCATAGTTAGAAGCCCTAATATTTCATCTTCATGGTTCACTACGCAAATGGCAGCAGCGGTGAGTGCAATAGTTGATAGGATTCCGCTAGTTGATTTCATGGTAGAGGTCCGAGATGCCAGGGTAACATCATTTCTATGGATTGCAGTTTGGGTGTTTGAAGAAATTCTCTTATGAGACGAGTTTTTTAGGATTCAGGATTTTGTATTTTGCTGTAGGTGCCTTTGTCATCTGGGTTCGATCCGATTCGACGGACGAGTGGTGAATGTAGACGGATCGTTATTCTCAACAAATCTGATCTTGCGGATCGTGCTCAAACTGAGGTGATTAAAAAACACCAACTTGGTGTTTTTTTTTTCTTTCCTTCTTCTTCTTCTTCTTTTCTTTTTAAAACAATACATGGTTTTATTTTTGCAGAAATGGGTTGAACACTTTGAGCAAAGCAACTGTTTTTGTTATGCTATTAATTCACATAACAAAGATAATATCAAGAAAGTAATTGTAATTTACTTGAAAACAACACTCACTCCATAAATTTTTTTTATCAAATAACATTTGTTTTCATACAGTTATTGAACTGTTTATGCACAAGAATAAGGGAATTAGGTGTAAATACATCCTACACTGCATCTTTTATGATAGTTGGTATCCCAAATGTAGGCAAATCTTCTATCGTCAATGCCATGCATCAAATTGGCCGAATAAGTGCAGAAGGTAGGTAAGTTTTTTTCATATCATACTAAAACAAAATCTCATTTGGGTAATTTCGTATCTTTTTTTGTAATGTTGTTGATTTGAAGAAAAGGGTAAACTGAAGCATGCAATAGTGAATACACACCCAGGGGAGACCAAAGATATTACTAGTTTCAAGGTATTTGAACCCTATCTATCTGAATTGTATAGTGTTTGTTTTTTATTTTAATAAATAATTGAGTGGCTCTCTTTCTCATCTCAGATAGCAAGTCATCCTAACATATATTTATTGGACACACCAGGTGTTTTGCCTCTGGAAATGTCGGATTTGGAATTAGGATCAAAACTAGCTCTCATAGGTTTGAACTTGATATTTCTTTTTTTCTTTCTACAATTGAATTGAATTTCCAAATTTGTTTTGTTAATCTATTTCATATCCCCAGGTGCCATTGATGACTGTTTAGTCGGTGAAGTTGAACTTGCTCGCTGCTTTCTCTCTATACTCAATCGAGGTGAAGAATACAAATGTTGGGAGAAGTTAAATTCTATGGGTGGAGAAAATTCTCATCTGGGAAAACCTGATTCACAGAATAAAAGAAGAAGAAAGTACCCAACTGATCATACACAGGTATAAACAGGATTTCTAAGTAAAAGAAAATTAATACATAGCATTTGTGATGAATTCTGTGCTTCTTCTTCTGGACAGGATTTCATAGTTCGAGATGTTCGAAAAAGAATTTATAATTCAATATTAGAGTTTGAGGGGAATCTAGAAAATGATGAAGAAATGCTGAATCTCATTGATGCACAGTTGTTATTGCTACATGAAGCATTTAGAGTGTCATTGGAAAATGGAGAAGATGGGTATAGAAAAGTTGCTGTAAAATTACTAAACCTCTACCGGATCGGAAGGCTAGGTCGCTATACTCTAGACAATCTGTGCTCCGGATAATAATTAAGTGTATATTTTCAGATCATGAAAATGAAATAACTTTTTTTTTCTGACTATTCTTAGATCGCTATCTCAATTTTTTGGTTCGCCAAATCCTGTGATAATTTGAGATCCCAAAAACCAGCTTCATCAGCCAAGACTGCGACGGCATCAGCCAACCCTTTCGTTCGCACCGAAAGTTCAATTAGCGACGAAACAACGCTCACCAGGGGAAATAGGTTCAACAGATGCACAGATTCTGTTGACGGAAGTGATGCAACAATTTGGATATCAAACGATTTCTCCAGCAACAACGGTCTCATCGAAGACTGGAGACATTCGACTGCACAGATCATCTCTCTGAGCATAAGATCTACCTGACAAGGCCTCGTCATGGTCTTTATCGAGTGTGATAGCTCCTTGAGAATTTTGGAGCATTCATATGTTAGGTCTAAGCACGGTTTCTTCAATTTTCTCGTCATGGTGGCGATTTCCGGGGGTGCGTTTGATGGTAAATTGTAGTCGATGCAAGCGTTGATGTTTTCAATAGAGTACGAGCAGTGTCTGGTGGAATCTCCGATCAAGAGATAGTGCTTCCATGGATGTCGGAATCGGAATCTACCATGGACCGGTTCCCATCTCGCCAGGTTTGCCTGTAATTAGTTCGTTTCCGTTAAAGAATTAATAATGATTAATCAAGTTGGATATATATTAGTAATTAGGATTAATTAATTCATTACGAGTGAATCTTCGGATTGTTTGGAATTAATAATCGATTTGTAGCCATCATCGTGGAATTTTCTCTCTTCTCCGACGCCGTCGTTGAAGTACGCCGACGCACACCCTGATCAAGGTAGTCAGGTAGGTATGATTAATGTATGATAAATAAATTAACCAGGTTTATATTTTTATGTACCCTCGAGCGAAGTTGCAAGTGTTTCGATATTGTCGGAGATGAGAAGATGGAGATCGCCGCCGGCGTATGTTGGAATTGAAGACGACCATGCAAACCAGCAAGCAGATAATGCATCCGATGATGACGGTCATTAATCTTTCTTCCGCCATGGAAATTATCTCCTCAAGTCGGTAGTTTGAGATGCAGATCATGCAAAACGTCAAGATGAATACCGTCACACCGTAGTCGTACCTAGTTTTCACCGTCGGTATGCATCTCGAAAACGTTGCTGCTGAAGCTGCAATACCGTTTACCGTTAAAGGCGTTTAATTAGTATATAAAAATAAGAACACGTACGTACCAATCACAAAGACAAAAACCCCTTGCTCAACTTTTTCTCCCGACTTAACCGCAATTGAGTGAATTCCGATGGCTATAGATCCGGCCAGTAATGTTCCGGCTATCCTATTGAAACCTTTGTATATGACTCCACCTGATCAATTATGAATTCATGGAGGTCGCATATATATATGTCAACATTATATTCTAATCTGAAAAAGAAACCTTAATTACGTCTGTACGTATATATGTACGACGTACCGACAGTGATTTCAAAAACGACGACGACGGTGATAACCGCCCACATGGCATTTCCGGCCTGTCCTATGTCAGCAATGAGTGGTCTGGTGTAGTATAAAACTGTGACCAACATAAGAGCCAAACCCACTTTGAAACCATGAATCGCTCTCTTCGGTTTTCCAATCACAAATTTCCATCCTTTTTGAAAGAATTCCAACACCTTATCGGCCATAATACCCATGCCGGTATGATCTGTTCTTCAGAGGCCGCAGGTATAGGAACAAGAAGATAAACGTACGTGATTGAATGTTGGTGGAAATCCAATGGGTTGTCAAGTTGTTCTTACACGACATATATGTATATATACACAATATTGTTACGATGGGTCGTATATGTGTCAAGTGCGAATAGTATATGTGTCAAGTTAATTATGTCTATTAGATCGATTTCGCGTTGTGCGGTACATTAATTATTTTACGTCGTACATGTGTTAGTGTTTTGTGCAATATATTATTTTAGTCATTAGATTAAATACTAATGAGCATGATTTGATGACGCACGACGACGTATTTAAAATACGACGTACCTAAAATGCACCTTATATATATACAATTAATTCCTGTTGCGTCGAGGTTCAGTGCGTCATGGTACTTCGAACCGATCTAACTCGTCGTTGTTTAATTCAACAATCTTTTTATTGTCACTCACCTTATTTATGTATTAAACTATTGTACGCTAGGTCATTAGTCAATGTTTAATAAAACAGAATGACCTTATTAGATTTATTTGACGCACCATGACGTTTTGAATTTATATATATATTTAATTTGAGTGGAGGAACAAGAACATTCATGTACTGTTTTCTTTTGAGATTTGATGCAAAATGATCAAGTTAATTGATTGTTGGTGGTGGTTACAGCAAATAGATTTCTACTTTTTTTGATGCAAATAGATATATACAGATCATGGAGGATCGGAATACATAATTTTAGCCTGAAATGGGGAAGGTTTTATGTCAGGGAGGGATTAGAGAAAGTGTTATGTGTAAATCCCAAGTTCGCACTTTGTAGAGAGAAAAGATAGGAGAAAATATTAACTCATTCTATTAATTTGCCAATATTACAATTGTTATTAGATCTATATCGGACGGATTCGGATCGGATACCTGGTATTCGAATTCGGATAATATCCTGATAGGAAAATTCGAATTTAAATCGAGATAAATTTTCAAATATCCGGAAAATTCTACTTCGGATTCTTAAATCCTGTTGCTGGAGCAGTCGGCGACGTCAGGAAGCTATCTCACGCAGTCCGGAGATGAGCGCCTGTGATTATCGACGGAGACTCCTAGGGTTTTCCGCCCAATTCCAGTTTGGGATAAAACGGAAATAACCGTTGGAGTTGGGTTGTGAAAGAAAAGAAGAAAGGGGAGAAAACGAAATTTGTTAAGTTTTCTTTGATTAAAAACTTGATAATGTTTATTACAAATCTCCAGTACTTATACAGCTTAATCATTAACTAATTACAACGTTTTAATAAAACTAATTTAATCGGGTTCCGGATTCTGATTCATACTTCTTGACCCGGATCCATTTAAATTGATTTGTAATAATTGCTGCATAAACCACAAACTTATTAGTAATAACAATTTAATCCTTTACTTAGGTTTGTGTATTTTATTTAATAGTCCTGTTATTCTGAATGAATTTCCAGATGGGTCAACCCGCAAATTCTCCAGTTATTTAATAGTATAAGGACTATTAAATAAAATACACAAACCTAAGTAAAGGATTAAATTGTTATTACTAATAAGTTTGTGGTTTATGCAGCAATTATTACAAATCAATTTAAATGGATCCGGGTCAAGAAGTATGAATCAGAATCCGGAACCCGATTAAATTAGTTTTATTAAAACGTTGTAATTAGTTAATGATTAAGCTGTATAAGTACTGGAGATTTGTAATAAACATTATCAAGTTTTTAATCAAAGAAAACTTAACAAATTTCGTTTTCTCCCCTTTCTTCTTTTCTTTCACAACCCAACTCCAACGGTTATTTCCGTTTTATCCCAAACTGGAATTGGGCGGAAAACCCTAGGAGTCTCCGTCGATAATCACTGGCGCTCATCTCCGGACTGCGTGAGATAGCTTCCTGACGTCGCCGACTGCTCCAGCAACAGGATTTAAGACCTTGGGGTTTTATTTTCATTTAAATTTGTACTTGGATTAGACTCCGTCTGTATCCTATGGTGATATTTATATATGGGCTATGCCCATGAATGCTACACAAGGATGAGAACTGCACACACATATTGCATAAAATTCAAAAAATAAGAGAGATGAAGCATGAGGGACGAAGTTCGTCATATTACAAAAAAAGAGATAAGTCCGTGGGAAGAAGCCTACAACGAGTTCACCGCACGAAAAATCAATCACGCAATGAACTATTACACATACGAGGAAAAAACAGTGTAAAAAAAAGGAGAAGAAATAAGAAGAGATCCATCCGAAGACGGGCCCGATAGAACAGCCGAGAACGTCCCTACGGGTCATATTTGCACGGGCTCGACAGAAAGGGACGAGAAGGGATGAGAACCCACGACCCTTATGAGCGAAAACGATGACAACCGTATAGTAGCCCGCGGCAGTTGGAGACATTGTAGGGAGTGTAGTATATGCAGAGAGCAGCAGAAGCTGAAAGTCGCGGCAGCGATGACGACGGGGGAGACAATCGTAGCAGGAGCCTCGAACCGGAAGAGCTGGGACAGTCGATGATGCACGTCTATTAGGATAGAGTTGAGCCGTTGGCTCTCGGACACAGCGATGCTTTGAAAATCATCCCTCGACAACAGCAAACACTCGCCCCAGACAAAGAGTTAGTGTTTCACTTCCCGGCCAAACTCCTCGAGGATCTCTTGGGTGCTCATCAGTTTAAGGAGGGAGAGTCTATGGAGAAGGAGGGCCATAGGGGTTTTTTATAGGCGAAAGCGCACGAATCACAAGACGTAGTAAAAGCAGTGGGTGGATAACTAGGAAACGTGGAACCCCGTGCCTCCTCATAGGTGGAGTATTTTCGGTACATTGGATCAAGAATCGCATAGGACCCCAGACCCGTAGACCGGATCAGGCCCGAGTCGGGAAGCCCGACCTGCGGGATAGTATAAATACCCTCCTTGAGCACAAAGGAAGAGGACGGAAAACCATTGAGAAACTTTCACTTGTAACAAGGAGAGGCAAGTCTAAGAGAAAGTATTTGTGTATGTGATAACTTTTACCATTAACGCATACACCATAAACTACCATGTAAACCTTAGTTTGTTTGGACGGTTAATGATAGGATTTGAATTATGATTGTTGAGATTGAGTTGTATTAAGAATAGGTCTGTAAATGGTATACCGAAATTCGTATTCGCATAATTCGAATTTTTAGATTATAGATACGATACGGATTCAAATACCTAAATTGATATTCGGATTTTGTCCGGACAGATTCGAATATCCGAAAAATCCGCCGTTAATTAAATCTGAATTCGTATAACAATTTCGGATACCGATATTGATAAGTGTATAATTTATTAGTTTTTTACTTTTTAAGGTTCTTATTTGGTTGCCCTCTTCCACTCTTCTCCTATTCTTTCTCACCGCCGACCTCCGACCATCCAAAAAAAGTTATCTTGGTATGTCAATCTAGTTGCTTATCTCTATGTCCATCTTGGAAATAAAATTTTACAGCTAGCGCTAGTTGCTTATCTAGTTATCGAAGGTGGCCGATGCTGATCGGAGACTTCGGTGTTGGGAAATCGAATCTATTGTCGAGGTTTATCAGAAATGAGTTCAGTCTTGAGTCTAAATCGATCATTGAGTTTGCCACTAAAACGTTGAATGCTGATGATAAAGTCATTAAGGCACAGCGCTAAAGATTTGATGATTTTGCAAAATAAAATAAAATATATTATATTTTTAAATTACAGGGGTTGTTAATGAAAAGTTATCCGGATATCCAAAAATTTATCTGAATTTATATTCGGATTTTCCTATTCAGATTTTATTCGATCGGATTCGGATTATCTGGATATTATTTGGATTTAGATTCGGATACCTAGGTGTCCGAGTCGAATCTAACCGATATACAGGATTTAGATTGTCAAATGAGCTGAACCAAGCTTTTGCTTATAGAGTCGGGTTCGGGCTCGACTCGTTAAGGAATTGTCCAGACCCGGGCTCGGCTCGTTAAGGCATTGTCCAGGCTCGGACTCGGTTAAGAAAAAATTAAAATCTAAAAAATATCTGACTTTTTTATTTTATTTAGGTTTTTATTTAAGTTTTCTTGTAATTTATTCAATAGTCCTTCTCCTTATCAATTAATATCTAAAATCCTTAATATCTATATTTTATTTAATTATTAAAAAGCACTTAACGAGCTTATCAAGCCGAGTCGAGCCCGTCAAGTCGAGCTTTAGTAGACACCCTAACAGGCTTAATTAAGAACACTACTAAAAAAAGGATCTAGGATGACGGGCTTTTGATGACGAAAATCGTCATCAAAAATTCAGTTCTTTTGATTTCGGCCATCAATTGTTTCAGCCCGCCATGGAAAGGCTTGGACAGATCAGCGGATTAAATTAATTTTCACTGACGGTTTTTCAATGGTTGATTTCTGTCATCTAAAAAATCCCGTTAAAAATTTCGAAATCCTCCCAAAATTAAACTCGATTTTTCAATGGCGGTCCTCGTCTTGACGGTCTTATGATGACGGAAATCCACCACTGATCACTTATAATGGTGGATTTCTGTCATCAAAACTCCTACATACAATATCTTATTTTTTTGTAGTGGAAGAAGGACAATATTGCACACAGATCACACGTACAATTGTATTATTGTAAGATGAGTGACTGACTCTTTCTTTGGTGATTATATCATTGAGGAACAAAAACTCTTTTTTTAACACTTTTTTTTAACCCAGAAAAAAAAAATTCGCGTTCCTATTGGGCTGGTCCAAGAATCTCCTTAGACATATGGGCTTGAACACACACGTTTTCAAAATTGTTGTAATTAACGATTTACTTGTCGCCCAAGAAACTAGTGCATACGTTATTGACTTATTGTTAGTTTTTGCACGTACTAAATACTAATTTTCCCACTACACTAAATCGTGAATAAACAAAATAAAAACACATAAAGAGAGATTAGGTTAAATCACAATAACTATTAAAGTCGACAAGTCATTCATCATTTTCGTCACAATTTAACCAGTGATATATTATAGAACTTGTATATCACTGTAGAAAAATACCATTGTGATGATACCACTGATCCATTAGATCTGACCTGAACCAATGAGCCCACACGACTTGGTGAGTCAGAACCAACCGGACCCAATAACGTGTCCGGCTTAATAAGAAAGTGTATAAATACCTTTAAAGGTGAAACTTTGAAAGGATTTTTCATCATTTATACGAAATACACTGTAATAGAGAAAGATTGTCTGGTATCACAATTGATACGAAATCATGACATTGTTTATATAAAAAAAAAAAAAAAAGCACTACAATCTTAATCTAAAGACTACAAGGATAAATGCAGTATATTTTAATGAATGCACTAATGTCATCTGCATCACAATAAACGAAATAGTATTATAATCGAAATGCTGACGACTTGGATTCTGAAGTTGGTATCATGGGAAGCTCTTTTTCGAGTTCTCTCTTATCCTCTCGACAATTAAACTGGATCGGTAGTTGGGTGAAGTGCAATGGAAAAGTTGAAACAGTGCAGTGGTGGAATGGGTGTCAGCGACTCAAGCAAATGTGGTGTAAACGGCCGACCCATGGTCTGCTGGACTGGACCCTCACCAACTAACTTTCTGAAGATTCTGCTTATTGATTGATAATCTTGGTTAACGACGAATTGAAAATTGAAATGCATCATCTTTTTTTTTATTAAGCTGCTGTAACTAGCTGTCATCAGCAAAAGTAATGATGTGTTCAGATAATTAGAATATCAGATAGATAGATAGATTGACATTTTGTGAAGCTGTCTGTGTTCTTCTTCCCAGAAAAACAAACAGAAATTGCTCAATTATGATGTCGCACTAAGAGCTAAAACTCCTGCAAATCAGTGCGCTGCCATGGTATTAATTTGTCCCCCATGGAAATTGGATTATTCAAAAACAAGAAGAAACAGAGATTTATGGTGATGTAATGATGTACGTACTCATTAGCTAATTCAAACGTTTATCCAAACTATTAATTGCAATCAAACTTTCGACTCATCATTCCACTAAATCGCCAATTCTCTCTGGAGTTGGAGTTTATTTCAGTTTGAGGGCCGGCCGGGTATAAATAAAAATATATATAACATTCCATCAGCTCGGTCCATTAGATCATTCATTACCAATAGAGTAAGTAAATAAGTATATCGGGATGGGTCTTGGAGAAGAAGCCTCTGCAGCAGCACCTGATCGGCAGCTACAACACTCACCATGGCATTCACCTGTGCCTTACCTCTTCGGAGGACTCGCGGCGATGTTGGGTCTCATCGCTTTTGCCTTGTTGATACTCGCGTGCTCTTACTGGAAGCTCTCTGGATATCTGGAAGGAGGCAACGAAAGAGAGGGAAATGACGATTTGGAGAACGGACATGTAAAGCGTGGGGACGCAGGTGGGATCGACACTCGGTCGATGTATGAACAGAAGATCGTAGTCATCATGGCTGGTCAAAACATTCCCACTTTCCTTGTCACGCCTGTAAACTCCGACGTCCCTCCTCCTCCTCCCTCTTCTTCCATCTTTCAAGAACCAGAAAAGGACGGACGTGGAGAAGTAGAAAGTTGGTCAGATCGCAACCAGAGTGTTCGAGAACAACATGTTCTTTCTTTTTAGTTTTTAGTTTCACCTGACAGATGGGTTTCGCGTATAATCATTAATTCTCATCCATCTTCTTGCTTTTCCCTCAAGTTTTGATTGTTAATTGAGATCACAAGAACAGATAAACAGAACATCTGGATTCATCAAGGTAGGCCGGTAGCAGGTTTAATTTCATTTCATTTTTTTTTCACCTGTCTTTTTCCGTGACGTTTAAATTAGTAGAAGACGAATGTTCCGTTCCTTTGACAAGATTCCAGAAAGAGACATTTCGGCATGCAAGCCACATGTCAGGACGAACACATAAAGAGCAGGCGAACCAGCGACTATAAGTTGACTGAGACGCGATAAAACGAGACTGCACAGATCCTCAATGCTGCTGCGTTTATTAATTAAGTTGGTACATTGGTACCTGGACGCGGCTATACGTGGTGGACTCAGATCCGATTGTCGAACCATTTACATCCGCCGATTGATACGATCGAAGATTCCATGGATCATCCATACGAATCTTTAAAGGACCCCCACTTAAAATTTGCAGAGCTCATCATTTTCATCAGGTCATGATCCGGGTGACCGGGTCGGACCAATTTGACCCATTTAGATTTTAGTCCTCTAGAAACGTGGTTATTACAATATTAGTTAGGTATTACCAAATACACAATCGATAATGCTAACAATTAACAATTTATTACTTTTTTCTCACTATCTAACAATCACTTTATTGGTTAATTAGTTACAAGTCAATCTAACAATGATAATGACCGTTATCCACCTTCTCTTTTATTATTCAATTTTATGTAAACCATAAATACATAATTAGTTTCATTTCATTTACAATAAAAACTAACACAGACATTCAACTGATATGAAGCCCCACGAAGCGGTAGAGGGTTGAGTCAAGGGGATCCATTGTCACTATATATCTTCACATGGTAAACTTTTCAGAAGCCATCGAAAAGAGTATAAAGAGGAGAGAGATACAAAGATATGTAATCCAAGAACTAATATCCGTATCCTACTTCATTTATGTCGACGACCTAATGGTCTTTTGTAAGGCGAAAAGGAAGTCGTTTTTATCTGTGGACTGTGCTGAATGTTTTTGATGTGTGTGCTTGACTTAAGGCGAACAGGTTGAAAAGCGAGGTGTTCTTATCCCAAGGGACGCCAGAGGGGACAGAATTAGCTAAGTTACTGGGAATGCCGATCGAACAGTTTCACACGAGATATCTTTGGTTACTGATGATACCATCGACCCTTTAGGAGTGGTCCAAGGATAACAACAGTGGACTTGGCGCAACACAACAATCCAGAGAAGGCCATAACTCGACAGGGACCCGAACCCGACCCGGGTCTGGCCCAAGTCATGACCAGTCCCAGTCTGGGTTCAAGCCTGACCCGCCATGCTGGCCCAGGAACACCAAGGCTCGGCCCAGTGATAAGGCGACGGTCTTATTAATACTGCCTACCTCGAGGTAGATAACACATTACCTAATCTATAGTCTACACTACATAGTGATAGAGTGAGAGAGAAATCCTAGTTTGATCGTGATGGCCAGCATTCCGACCTTACGTCATCAGTTGCCTTTGAGTCTGTTGATCCTCAAACCTAGGAATTGTTGTAGATTGGTAGAGGTGGCTTCTTCCATGGTGGCAAGATATATGGAAGCCCAACTCTTATCACACGCATGGAGATTACAGTTATTTTATTGGGGTATTGCTGGTAATGTTATGTTTTGGTGTTTGACTTGGAGGTTGTTGAGTGTGATGTTAGTTTCGTTGCGAAAGTTAACGTACAGGTTTCTATGGGATGGAAAACATGAGATTAAGTGGGTACAGGTGGCGCTACCGAAGAATGAAGGAGGGCTAGGATATATTCAAGTTGTTCGAGGACACAATCACAACTTTAGTGATGAAGAGGGCATGGAGGATCTGAATGACAGATGGATGCGCGAGAGATATGTCAAGGCCAGGGAAGGGCACTCAAGGATATTCAGAGGCACAGTGGAGTAGATTCACCAGCATGGATGGAGATCGTAGATACCAGGAAGAAGATACTTAGATGCATGACGTGCGAGGAAGATTACAGGTGTGTGAATGGAGGGGAAGCGGCGTATAATTCTCCTTCATGATGCATGAGACACTATCAGAAAGAGAAAGACAGTGGTTGCGAAAGCAACAGGGATATGGGCACATGACGATGTCGAGGGTTAATTAGTTGGGGATTTCCACAACAGAATGAGTGCTAGTTGTGCACGACTGAGGAGGAGAGCTTCGACCACATCTACTTCAGTTGTAGCTATTCTCAAGAGGTCTGGAGACACATTTGTAGACGCATTGGGGATTATTTCATGTCACCTGTAAACAAATCCTATCGTTAACAATCGCTATTCTCTAGGACTCTTGAGGTCCTATTTTATGGTTCATACTCCCGGTAGGTGTTATTGACAACACATACTTTGCATTTATTCTTTTTGTTTCTGCTCTTGTGACTTGACCATGGTCTGCCTCAACTTCCTTGACATACTTATGAGGCTGATATTCCTCATCTGATGAGGATTCTGAACTTTCTGATGCTCTGTCATCAATTGCTAAATCATCTGCCAACTCCTGTTGCTCAAAATCTGCCTTTAGTGGATGATCTGTGAGGCCAAGGGATTGTGGTATTGTAACTGTCTTAGATACATTTTTCTTTCTTTCATATATTTGAAGAAATGAAGGTGTAGGTTCAGAGGTTGTCTTTGACACAAATGTTGGTGTAATATCTTCCTGATCAGACTCATCTTCTGAGCTTTGTTCAGATATCTCTTCTGTCATGTTTTTCTTAGACAGAAAATCATTCTCAAGAAACACGACATCCCTTGATATCACTGTTCTTCCATTCTTCATATTCATACATATATACCCTTCACTATTGACAGGGTATCCTAGGAACACACATTGCATAAATTTGTCTCCCAACTTATTCTCTCTGTAGGGTCTCATGTTTGAATAGCATATGGATCCAAACACCTTCAACTTAAAATAATCAGGTGATTTATGATGCATTAATGTTTCATAGGGAAATCCCACCTGGAGTTTTTATGGGATTTCTGTTGTAAAGATGTAGTGTTGTCATGAATGCATAGTCCCAAAAATGTTCTTCTAAGTCAACATGATTAAGCATGGCTAGTCCTGTATCGACAATATGTAGATGCCTTCTCTCTACCTTTCCCATTTGAGGGTGTGTGTGGACAGCTTAAGCGATGAACAATCCTATTACTTCTCAGATAAAGTAGACAGTTTCAGAAACTCTTTTGCATTGTCACTTTGCACTGCCTTGATTTTATAATCATACTGTCTTTCTACCAACTTCTGAAACCCTTTTCATTAAGAACATCCAATTATAGCTAGTAGATTCATCTACAAAATTAATGTAGTATCTATAGCCTTCTGAAGAATCAGTGGGTGCAGGCCTCCATACATCAGCAAACATAAGCTTTAGTGGATGACTATAAACAATAGATCTTTTAGAATGCTTTAATTTTTAGATTTCGTAATACAACAATTCTGACATGATTCATGAATTGTTTTTACATCTGATACTACTATCATTTTATTTTTATTAAAATCCTCCACTGCCCTAGCCTCAAGTGCCAAGTTTGGGTTGTGGCTTTCATCCTCATCTCCTTGCCTGCATTCCTTTATTCTTTATACAAATTGGTAGCTCATACAATCCATCTCATGTTGACCCACGAATCAACACTTCTTTAGTTTTAAGATCCTTCACAATCACTCCATCTTTTCTCCAACCACAAAAAGATTTTCCTCTCTTCTTTAAATTTTGTAATTTCTGTTGGATGCTTAACAACTGAGATCGGGAGGATGAGGTAAATTCCTCTTGCAACTTTTCTCAACAATCAGCAGTTGTTTGACAATGTGAAACTTATGAAACCACAAATGTCGTTAGTGATAATAAAATCGAGCCTAAGATCAATTGATCTTGCTGGACAGTCACGCGAATCAAATGCAATCTTACCATCGAGGTAATGTGATAATCCATTCCCTCTCATTGCGTCAAGAAATTGTGTTTTCCAAGCAAAATAATTGCCACGATCCAATGTCACTGTTTTTGGTGATTTGATCTTGTTGGACAGTCACGCGAATCAAATGCAATCTTACCATCTAGGTAATGTGATCCATTCCCTCTCATTGCGTCAAGAAATTATGTTTTTCAAGCAAAATAATTGCCACGATCCAATGTCACTGTTTTTGGTGATTTGATGTTGATAACTTTTGTTGGAATTTCAATTGTCACCTTAACTTTCAGCTCCACATCCTTCAGAAAATTCGCCATGATTGAGCAGTGGAACAAATCAATCTGGTCGAGCACAAGGATGGATCGAGCAATGTTTAACCACCTTCCCTGGATCAGATGCTAGCGACTGATACCATATAAGTGATTTGGGCAGAGTAAGGTCTGAAGATGAGGGAGATTCAAAAGTGGTCGATCCCACCTAAAATGTTATTAATTAGTTTATATACATTTTTAGGTGGATTGAGATCTAACAGGATTATACTAATTATTCTGTTAGATCATCTCAGAAATTTCTAGATCTAATTAGTTAATTACACAAATACTTTTATAATATCAGTAATATTTATAAATACACTAGGTTTCAGGTGCGGCGGACCGCACCTGACACTCAGTGCGGCGAGACTGTCGGATGGCACGGAAATGCCATCCGACGGCAAGGAGGACGAACCGCGCGTCCTCCTTGCCCCGAAGTTCGGGACCTCCACACAAACGCCTTGGTGGCGTCCGACGGTCTATTCCGGTGATGTTCTCGCCTGCGCACCCAACCGCACCAGAGAGAATCACATCGGAAGCGGATCCTTTATAAATATATTGAACTGCTCACCATGTACAATCAATATCTTAAAACATTCCCAAACAAACTTATGATACAAATACCTATAATGAATCATCATACCGAATCTAAAGGTTTAGACCGATGTTGAGAGTGCGTAAATCTTGAAAGTTCGATAAACGACTAACAACATATATTAACATTGACACCTTCATGAGCCTATGTGACCAAGTAAAATGAAACCATTACTGCAGAGCAAAGAATAGAAGAGAAGAGAAAAAAATCTGATTTTGTTACTCAAGCTCTGGATAACCATGTAAGTTTGAGAATTTGCTATCTCTAAACCGTGTTTCTTATTCATTGAATGTATGTGTTTATATATAATCATTACAAGAGTTGATTAGTTAATAATCTCAGTAACTAACTAATTGATTTAACTGAATTAACTAATTGCCGCTGCTAACAGAAATCATCATATAATTCAATCCGAAAAATATAATTTAAAATGAGAAAATTTTCATATTCCCACTAGGTTCGGGTCTAGACCTTTCCTTTGTGGATCCAGCTTTAGGTCCAAGTGAACCACCAGTTCAGAGTTCAGTCTCGTCCATTTATATTTTACATCTTTAAATAATTCTATATTTTTTATTATTCAATATTCACTAAAAAAAGGAGAATTATTTCATTAAGAATACTTACAGATTACAGTGACTATAATGCAAATATCTCTCAACATGTTTTTTTTTAAATTGCATAAAAAACCCACGCAATCCAAATATCCAATCTCAACATCTTCGAAAATATGCCTCTTTCCTCTTCTCACGCTTTCCTCCTCCGACCACCTCTACCACCAACCGCCGCCCTATCATCACTACCTGTATCGTCCAAGATCCCCACTTTATACTTCCACAAGAAAACCCATTTTCTCCGTATTCCACAAATCCAAACCCTAAATCTAAAATTCTCCATTCCAAACACACACCGCTCCATAAGATGCTCCGTCGCCGTGGCAGACCCACCTTCTGTTCCATCAACTGGAATTAACCAGAATAGGACATCTCCAGCGGAGGTTTCGAGGACTATCATGGAGCTTTCCAATACTGGAACTTTTTCTACCGTGACAAAGGAAGGCTGGCCATTGGGCATAGGCGCGCGGTTCGTCGTCGATGAGCAAGGTATCCCGGCTTTGTGTTTGAGTTCAAAGGAGGATGACGAATTGTTCTTCTCCATTGGCTCAAGATCCAGCTTCCATGTGCAGGCAATGGATTTTCTTACTGTTGTGTTCACCTTGTTCAAATCTATAAAAATCCTATAAAATCTAAAACAAATTTATGGGTTTGTTTGTTGTTCAGTTAGAGCAGAGTGGTTCAAGGACTCCACATTGCACGTTTATGGGACATATTACCAAACCAGAAAACAGTTTGGTTGTGAAGGTGAGAAACCTTCTTATATGGTGGATGCATAAATAGATTGCTTAAGTAAGTAAGTTTTTGTATAGAAACTGGAGGCGAATTGGGAAAAGAAATTTGGGGAAAAATTGGACGTCGATCATCTTTATACGATCTCCGTGGAACAAATTCTGTATATGGGAGATTTCAAAGAGGTAAGGAAAATTACTAATGAAGAATGTCTTTTACCACTACTAAATAAAGTTGGGGTGGTATTATTGGTTTTTACTTCCATTCATACAGAAGAGTGTATGGGTGGATTGTTCCGACTACACAAGTTCCAACGCCGACCCACTCCGGGATTTCGCGGAGAAGATTGTGGCTGAAATGAATTCGAAACACTCCGAAGATGTTCAACGTCTACGCAACATTTACGTTGACACTACCCAACTCCACCAGGTATGGATTCATGATTCATTCATTCATTCATTATCCAACGAACGCTGTTGGGAAATCCAAATGACTTGTTTTGTTTTGCCGGCCGGAGACAGGTAACGAATACGAAGATGATATGGGTTGATCGACTAGGCTTCGACTTGCATATCTACACACAAGAAGGACAAGTCTTTGAGACTCGGATTCCTTTCCCTAGAGAGGTCACAAATGAAAAAGCCGTTAAATCTTCCTTCAACTGCATGTCGCATTTTGCTTGGGAGGTGGAGAAGACCCATGTTGCTGCCGACTTCGATAAGGTGGGGTTTCTGAAGAAGATCAAGTGATTAATATATTTAGCAGCAATCGTCGATTGGTTCTAAAACCATGTCAATTGATTCATTGCAATCCTATTTCACTTTTGAATTGCGATCAATATAGATGCGAATTCGTCCAGATTTTTTTCATAAAAAAACACACTTAGTGAGTGACTGAGTGTATTCAGCTCAGGCGAAGAAACCAGTGACGGTCATCCAATAGCCAGTAAGCTGTGCATAATGAAGAAGAAGAAGAAGAGGATTTTAGTTGGGAGGGAGATCAGGTCTAATTAATTGGGTTTTCTAGGGTTTGCTTAAATCGAAATTAAACTAACCTGTTGAGGTATGCTGTTTCCAGTGCGACTTTCGATGACCAGACCAACCATTAGACCGATCACCGCCCACGCCCCATTTATAGCTTCGATTCTACGCAATTTCTGAAATAACAATCCGTCATAAAAAAAAACATACAGGATGATTTCGAAGAAGTTTTTTTTTTTTGAATCTTTAAACTAACATTTGATCTTTCTTTTGCTTGAATCTCTTGCATTTGCTTGACCGCCATCTGTTTGGCTTCTAAAGGATTCACCATCAACACGCCATTGTTGTTTATCTGTTTCCTCTTCGATTTTGAACCCTACAAAACACAGCAGCATGGTGATGAAATCCAATCCAATCTAATGTATTATTTATTATAATATGCTATGCTAACTGACACTAGCAGTTGCGCGGATCAGGAACGCCTTGCTATTTCTTCGGAGAACGATTGTTGATGCCGGACATATCAGGAGCTGTTTCTTTTGCGATCTTCAGATTGAAAATATAAAAGAAGAGAGATCGATTAGCGATTTAGCGACAAAAAGACATGGGAATTGGATTAGAGGCTACAGGAGAGTTCCGTCGTCGTGATCATTTTTCATCTTACTTAGAGAAAGAAGAAAATGATGCGGTGGACGAGGAAGAGCGAGAGATCATCATTGGCGCCATCGTCATGAGCTCTAGTTTGAATTTGGATTTTTCTTCTCAGAAATCGCCGTATCACAGTTTCACTGTCTCAGCGGCCCTATCCACCGGTATTCTATCCTGCCGATTCAACCTAAACTATAGGAAAAACCAACGTGGCAAGTCGACAGCCAACGAGTTCCATCTTTGTAATTATTTTTCTCAATATTAATTCAGTTAGTACATAGTTGGGCTTTCCACTGCCGTTCTAAGCCTATTGGGTCTTCTGATGTTAAACATGGCCCAAGTTAAATGTGGAGGAACAATATCTCAAATACAAGAAGAAGCACAATTCTCTTGACGAGATGCGCGTGCGCAAGCTGGTGATGATGGAAGCTACTACCACCGGTGAATTGCTCACTCTGCTTCATGTTGTCTCTCCCTGACAACTCATTCGGCTCCTTTTGTAAGCTGTGTAAGCCTGAGATCGAGCTCGAGGAGCTTTCATACAATGTTAAACTACAAAGTGTTTTGGTTGTTATTTTGTACAAGCAATTGAATGATCAATGATGTAAGGATGATGAACGTGATTAAAGAACAAACACAGATGATAAGAATGAGTGAAAAATAAAGAGAAATAACCAAAGGAAAACACAAGTGAAGAGCAATGATGATCGGAGACCGAAGAGGCAAAGAGGTGCGCTGGTTGGGAATTGAGATTTCCCTTAAATATATTAAAAACGAAACGACAGTGTATATTGATTACAATAACCTAACCATTTAGCATTACTAAATCTAATATATATACTAAGTAGAGATTGGTGTGCATTGGGCTATTGGGCCCATTGATAATAAATAAAGATGAGATTGTAGCCTATTGAAAATGTGATTGTGGTCAATACCCCCTCAAGTTGGAGAGTGGTTGTCATACATTCCCAGCTTGGGCAATATGTTCCTTAAGCTTTGAACAACTGCGGGCTTCGTCAAACTATCTGCAAGTTGATTTTGAGATGATATTGTTGGATCTGGATCAGAGGCTTAAGGGGGGGAGTAATAGTCTCTTCTCGTGATTTCTCAGACAATGTGCGGAATACCTGAGAATACAAGTTAAACACAAGGATATGTATACAGTCTGTCTGTTCTTTTTAAGTTTACTGCAGTATATAGATACTGAGTCCACTTATATGAAAGCGACTTCTATACAACTGTAGTATATGAATACTAAGTTATATAGGCACACGTGTAATAGTAAATGAACAAATATAAATTCCAACTTGAAAATAAATTTTCTAAGCTAACTATAGTATATGAATACTAAATTCTCTTATAAGCAAGTGAATAATATAAGTTAAAATATATAAGTATACGTGACCAGGTGACTGGATATATTTATACTTGAAAATAACCTCAGTCAATGACCAGATAACTAGATGAGAAATCTGCACGAAAATAGTTAACCTCAATATATGACCAGATAACTAGATGAGGGATCTCTTTTTAGTTGTTTTTTATCTTGTTAAGATTTAAAGTAGAAAAAGCAAGGAATAAAAAGAGACACAGAGATTTTTATACTGGTTCACCCAAACAAGGACTAATCCAGTTCCGATGAAACACGGAGATCACTAGCCTGAAAGTAATGGCAAAACCTCTGCCAAGCTTTAAGGCTAAACGCTTGTAAATCACATAAGAGTATTAAGGAACTCTTAAAAACCTCTGCCAAACTTTAAGTTTAAACGCTTGTGAACCCTTTAAGAGTATTCAGGAACTCATAAGAACCTCTGCCAAACTTTAAGGCTAAACGCTTGTGAACCACCTAAGAGTATTAAGGAATTCTTAAAAACCCTTGAACCTTTAAGGCAGATTCAACCTAAAAATTTTTCTGGAAACTCTATAGAACCACACCGAGTTTTATGGTTGAACTCGTAGAACCTTATAAGTGTTGGTATTGAGACAAGCCTCTCACAACACTTGAACGACCACTTACAAGATGTAGAGTTTTTCTTCTAACACACTCTTAACGTACAAGAGGGGAAGAAGAAGAAGAACTAGAACACACAACCTTGAGAGCAACTCCCACACAAAGCTTGAACGAGAGCTTGAGCAAGAGCAAGAGAGAACGAAAGTAGAGTTTTGATCCAAGGAGAGCTTTAGCAAAGATGACAAGTGATGACTTTACGTCTTGGGTGTGCACCTCCTTTTATAGTGGACGTGAGTGGCATGGAGGTAAATTCTTCATCTTCAAAACACCTAGGAAGAAGAGATTCAAAAACTCTCATTGAATACTCCATGGACGATTTTCATTGGCGGAGAGCTTTTTTTGAATTTGAATCTTCAGCTTCGGAGATTATGTAACATTAAATTCAAGATCTTGATTTGATTTTATCTTGGGAGATTGAGCCTCCACACGTTTTGCACTTCTTCAATTTGAACTCTTCAATTAAGATTTTGTGTAGCATTGAATCCAAGATCCTTGTAGTTAATATGTTGGATATGCTTTTGGAATCTTTATCATGATTGCACTTCTACACGTTTTCTACACCTTGGGTCCATTTGAAGCTTGAATGAATAGTTGTAGTTCTCACACCTTGTTGATTAACCTTTAAGACATTGATAAACTTAAACAAGAGTTAATACAAGCAAATAGGTGTGCATAATTAAATACAAGCTTCAATAATTAACTTGATTAATAATGGAGAGATTTGTTTGATGGAAATAATTAATACTAATCTCACTTTAGTTTAATTATATATCAAGTCAATTTTATCTATATGAGTTTTATAGATTTATCTATGTAGCTTTAACTCATATATTTCTATATCTTGTTAATTAAGGTTTACTGTACTTAAAATTAATTAACAACTAAATATATCATTGAAAATCTTATTTTTACAGTATAATCCTAATCCTTCCTTTCTATCACGACGGTAGAATATCGACGAAATTGAGTCGACGCCAATGCTGACGGAATAGCTTTGTGGACAACGCTTTGGTGAAGATATCAGCAGTCTGTATCTCGCTAGGGACGTACCTCACTTGAAGTGATTTGTTCGTAACAAATTCATGCACATAGTGATAATCTATTTCCATGTGTCACGTCCTTTCCTGAACGACTGGGTTGTTTACCATGAACAACACGGATTTGCTGTCGCTGAGGATAACCGGCGGTTGAGGGAGAGATACTCCCAATTCCCTCAGTAATATTGGCAAAACCATCGTAATTCCGCAGTTGCATACGCAATCTCCCTATACTCTACCTCGGTAGAGGATCGAGAGACGGTGGGCTGCTTGCGTGACATCCAGCACTAGGTTGGGTCCTAAATAGATGCACGATCCCGTCGTCGACCATCGATCGTCTGAGTCACCCGCCCAATCTGAATCGACGTAGACCTGTAATTCCGTCGAATTAGAATGGAGAAATTCAAGTCCAATGTGCAGTGTCCCCTTGATGTACCGGAGTATTCGTTTCGCGGCCTTCCAGTGTTCCGTTGTCGGTGTCTGCAAAAATTTACACACTTGGTTGACGGAGTGGACGATGTCCGGTCGTGACAGTGTGAGGTATTGGAGCGCACCCACAAGACTTCGATATCTCTGTGGATTATCGAATGTGTCACCAACATCTTTGACCAAGTGTTTCCCCAGAGTCTCTGGCGTATTGATGGATTTGCAGTCATTAAGTCCGAAACGTAGCAGTAGGTCGGACGAGTATTTCTTCTGTGAGATATGGAGGCTTCCATCTGTGTACTTCGCTTCTAATCCTAGAAATTAGAACAGACTTCCGAGGTGTCGACACTGGAATTCTCGACATACTGTTCGAATGAATGACTGGATTTCAGCTGGGTGGCTTCTTGTGATGACAAAGTCATCGACGTATACTAGTACGTAAACTTGTTGGAGACCGAATCGTCGTATAAAAAGGGAGGAGTCGGCGAGGCTATTTACAAACCCAATTCTTTCCAGGAATGTACTCAGGCGCCGGTACCATTCCCGGGCAACTTTTTTCAGCCTGTACAGGGCTCGTTTCAACCGGAAAATATGATCAGGAAACTTTTTATTCACGAACGCGGGAGGTTGGGCAATGTGAACTACCTTAGTCAGTTTGTCATTGAGGAAGGCGTTGCAGATGTCTAGGTGATGAAGCGGCCATCCTTGGGCAGTGGAAAGAGCAAGGATCGTCTGAATTGTTGCTGCTTTTGCCACTGGACTATAAGTGAGGTCAAAGTCCTGACCTTCACGTCGGTGAAACCCCTTCGCCAAGAGTTTGACCTTCCTCTTCTTCATTAATTGAGCCGTCTGAGTTCTCTTTCAGACGAAACACCCAGCGACATCGAACGACGTTGTGATGTGGTAGACGTCTTACGAGTTCCCATGTATCATTTCGTGCAAGAGCCCTCATTTCCTCTTCCATAGCCGCGACCCATCCCGTATCACTCATTGCATCCTTGACAGTTCTTGGTTCCCTGACCTCTCTGATATGAATTTGGTTGGTCGTGGTGTTCTGAGTTGTTTTGGGACTCGCAAGTTTCCGAGAGATGTTCACTTCCTTGGGGAATGGTGTCTCTACCGCAAAGTCATTGAGGTATGCTGGGCGCCTCGTCGTACGATGGGATCTCCTTGGCGTGCTTGCTGGTAGGTTGTTCTCTACAACCGGTTCAGGGTCGTCAGATGTGGGATAAAGCAAATTAGGTACAGTGAGTCGTGGTGACTGGGATGTATTCTGATTTGTGCATGGGTTAACCTCCGTACTTCCATTCTGTCGATCAGGGGAGCGGGAATTTTGCAGACCATGACCAAGGCTGATGGGTTGTCCTAACTCGTGACCAAGGCTGATGGGTTTTACCTTTGATGGCACCATTTGTAAGGATTGAAATTGCCCTTCTGGAGGTACAACCTCTGCTCCTCTGTATTGACTGAAAGGTAGTGTATCTTCATCGAATAACACATTCCTGGAGATCACGATTTTCCCGGAGAATAAATCAAGGCACTTGTAGACTTTATATTCTCTGACATAGCCGATGAAGCAGGATGGCCGCGATGTCATGTCCAGTTTGCTCCTCGTACTTTTGGGAATTAATGGAAAACAGAGACATCCATAGGTTCGTAGTAGGCTATAATCCGGAGATCGATTGAATAATTTCTGAAATGGGCTTGTGTTCTCTAAGACCGGAGTGGGTAATCGATTAGCGATGAACACCACACTGAGGAACGCATCCGGCCAGTGACTGTGGGGAACACCAGAGTGGTTCAACAAGCATCTTCCTATATAGACTTGATGTTGATGCTTGTGTTCCACCACTCCATTTTACTGTGGAGTATGGGGGCAAGAGATCCGCCTTTGAATTCCTTTGTTGGAAAGGAATGTGGAGAATTCTAAACTTAAAAATTCACCGCCGACGTCGCTCTATACCAAGGCGACCTTGTGTGCGAGTTGATTCTCAATGGTTTAAACAAATTTTGAGAAAATTTAAAAACATTCAGATTTTAAAGTCATAGGTAGCATCCAGGAGAAACGTGAGAAATCGTCAACAACACTTAAATAAAAACGATATCCATCCTTGGATACGACCGGCGCCGGACCCCATAGGTCGAGGTGCAAAATTTCCAATGGTCGAGAGACGGTGGAGTATCTGGGGGAGAACGGTAGGCGTCTGCCCTTGTTGGAGGCACAGACGTTGCAGAACGCCAGTCGTGGTGAGCCACGAACGAGGACCAGGGAGATAACCTTCTTTAAAACAGAGTCGGACGGATGGCCGAGACGGTGGTGCCGTCCTACCACATTAGTGCGTACCCTGTCAGTGCCGCACCTCAAAAATGCTGACCGGACAAGTGGTACATCCCATTCCTGTTAAGCCCACGCGCGATCGTCCTCCCGGACGTTTTCTCCTTCACAGTGAAACCGAACTCATCAACGATAATGAACGCATGAAGGTCCGATGCCAGACACTTCCACTACAAAAAAAAGGACCTTGTATGGCGGCCTTTAGATGGCGGATTTCCGCCATCAATACTTCAATAGTTTAGATGGCGGAAATCCGCCATCTATTCTTTCAATCCGCCGAGGAAACGTTTTGGCTCGACGGCGGTTCGGAATTTTTTTCGATGGCGGTGTTTAGATGGCGGATTTCCGCCATCTAAACTATCCCGCCCAAAATTTCGAATCTCCCCCAATTTCCAGCCCGATTACCCGATTAAATTGACTTAAGATGGCGGAAATCCGCCATCTTAAGTATTCGGGGACACGGGGCGGAAAAAGCCCGCCCAAATTTCGATTG
>LFYR01001305.1:213781-248311 GCA_001185155.1 Zostera marina
TTCTAAAATCGCCGTCGTCTCCCTGCTGCCTGCCGTCCCTGCTGCCGCCGTCGTTGCTCGCCGTCGTTGCTCGCCGTCGGTTGTTCCTCGCCGTCGCTGCATCCTCGCCGGTTTTCGTTGAAGGTATCATTTTGTTAATTGTTGTAAATGTGTTTATATTTTTGGGTTTTGTTAATTTTTTCATTTTGGGATTGTTTATTTATTTGATTTGGGTTTTGATTTGGGTTTTGATTTGGGTTTTGATTTGGGTTTTGATTTGATTTGTGTTTTGTCTATTTTTTGTGTTTTGTGTATTGAATTTAGGGTTTTGTGTATTTTTGTGTTTTGTGATATGTTAAGAATCCATGTTATGTTAAGAATGATGATATTGAATGATGTGTTTTGATATGTTTTGTGTATTGAATGATGATATGTTAAGAATCCATGTTAAGAAAGGAGATGATATGTTTGTAGATGGCGGATTTCAATGAATCCATGTTACTTATGAATCCATTGAATCAATAGTATTGAAATTTACTTATATTTATGTGTTGTGTTTATGTGTTGTGTTTTATGTGTTGTGTTTTATGAATGAAATGGCGGATTTATTTTGTCGTGTTTTGTAGATATATAATTGCTTAGATTAAATATTATTTATGTTTAGACTATAATTTAAATAAATGATTGTATCAATGATGAATGTTTTAATCTACTGTTTTAAATAATTGTATATAATTGATTTATTGTTTTTAAATAATTGATTAAATTTTAATTAATTAATTAACTGTTTTTAAAAAAGTTATATAATATATTTTTCAATAATTATTGTGTTGCCCATTTGTTGTAGGTTTTGTGAAATCGTGATTCGTATAAATTTCGGATTGAAGTAATTAAGCTATATTACGGTAAATATTGAATATGAATCAAATGTTAATAAATATTAAATTATAATGTTAAAAATAAATCAAACCCAATAAATGTTAATAAACAATTTTTTTTATTATTTGAACGAAATATTATTTAATTTGCATGAAATATTATATTATTTTGTTTTAATAAATTAAATGTGTATTTAATTAGATAAATAATTACTGTTTTTATTAAATAAATTAAATAAAATAATGTTTTTAAATAAATAAATAATTAATATTTTTTTTAAAAAAGAAATAAATTACTGTTTTTAATGATTACTAAAATTACTGAAATTCTTTATATTATTTTCTGTTATGAATTAAATAATTAATAATTTGTTTAAATAAAAAAATAAATAATTTAAAAATTAAGTAATTAAATAAATTATTTTGTCTTATACTTGTAATTAATTAATTTGCATGTAATTATAAATGTGTTAACTAATAATTATAAAATTGTATCAAATTAATCTGTTAATTAAAATGTTAATTAAATAATTAAATAATTAAATTGTATCAAATAATTTAAATAATGTTTTGAATTAATTAATGACATACTGTTTTTAAATAATTAATTAATGAAAGTTTTTCATATTTTAAATTAATCAATTATTTTACAATTATTGCAATTATTTTACAATTATTTCATATTTATTACAATTCATATTTTAAATTAAAAAATTATTTGACTTGATGTTGTTGACTTGATGTAGGTTAATTTTGAAAAATCAAGAATCCAATAAATTTGGATTGAATTAAGCTATATTGCGGTATGAAAATTATACATTTTTTTTAATCTTTTTGTTTTAAAAATATTTAATGAATTTGCATGCATGTAAATATATATAAATTTGTTAATTAGTAATTATTAAATTGACTGATTTTAAATGCTATCAATAATAATTAATTTGCATGAAATTGTTAATTAATAATTATGAAATTTAATTATTTTAAATTTTATCAATAATTAATAATTTGCATAAAATAATTAATTAATTATTTTTTAATTAAATTGAATGATTTTAAATTGAATTAATAATGACTAATTAATTTGCATGAAATATTAGAAATGTTAATGAATAATTATGAAATTGAATTAATAATTATGAAATTGAATTATTTTAAATTTTATCAATAATTATTAATTTGCATAAAATAATTAATTATTTATTTTTTAATTAAATTGAATGATTTTAAATTGAATTAATAATGATTAATTAATTTGCATGAAATATTAGAAATGTTAATGAATAATTATAAAATTGAATGATTTTAAATTGAAATAAAAATTATTAATTTGCTAATTATTTGTTAATAGTAATTATGAAATTGAAATGTTAATGATTAATTTGTCTGAAAAGAAAAATTTGTTAAATAATTAGTAATTATTATGTATTGATTAATTAATTAATTAATTAATCAATTATTTATTTGTTTAAAAAATATTAAATTAATTAATTTAATATTTTTTTAGATTTTAAGAAATGCCACGTAGAGTGAAGCAATTACCTCGTCGGAGGACGCTCTACCACCCAATCCCCAAGATAATAGTCAATTAATTTTTATCTAATTAATTATAATTCGATAAAAATTTTAGGATAATGTCGAACGTTATGAAAGTACCCGATAAAGCTTGGATGAGTTTAGATCGGTTTTCGAAAGAATACGGCGAAGGGTTAACAGCTTTCACTAATTCGGATCAGATAATTCTGATTCTGATTCAGAAGACTCGCTTTCAGACGAGTGTTGATAAACATTTTTTTTTCTTATTAAAACTTCGAATGTTTAACGATTATGTAATTTAATTTCTTTTTAATAAAAAACATCGATTTCCATTTCTATTTCTAATCGTTTCCTCAAATATCGATTTCTATTTCGAAAAACAACGATTCGAAAACAAAATATAAAATCCTGTTTTAAAAAAAAATTGTAAAAAACATTGTATGGCGAAAAAAAATTGTAAAAAACATTGTATGGCGGATTTCCGCCATCACTGATTTCTTGTAGTGTTCATGGACAGTAAATTTCAGCATAGGCCGGGAACATGGAGGGCATTGGTTTGATGGATATCACCATCTTCCATCCTCATATTTATTGAGCCCGAGTGGACGATGGGCAGTGACGACCCATCTCCTATTAGAATTGAATCCATACCAGGGTAGCGTTGCGACTGCGACAGAGTCGACGATGATGGGGTCATGTGGTGGATGGCGTCTGAGTCAAGATACCACTCGCTAGCAGAGGAGCCAAATGACGATCCTTCACCTGAAGTTGGACCAGATAGAGACAATGATGACATTCCAGAGGCGACCGAATCAGCAACGAAGACATGATTATTCCTGTCCGGGCATGCCCTTGCGTGATGTCCAAATTGAGCACAGATTTGGCAGGGACCAGTAAATTGCATTGTCGCCGGAGTTGGAAGAAGGGGCGGAGTCGTCCCTCTGGAGTTTGATTTTTCCTCTGTGCGTTCTCTAGTGGGTTGAGTTTTATCCTCAGCTCGACCTCCCTTGCTGCGGAATCCTCTGCCTTTTCTGTCACGCCCTTTTCCACGATCTTTGTCCCGGCCAGATGATTCTCCAGAGCGTGGAGCATTGCTTTTTGCGTACAGGGCCGCTAGTGTCTCCGGTGGTTGGTTTCTCTTGATGAGGTCCTCCTCGCGGATGAGAAGAGAAAGCAATTCATCGAAGGTCAAGCCGGACTGGAGTTTCACAAATAAACTGTAGCAACTGTCCAATCTAAAATTCATCTCTATATTTCTTTTTTTCCAATATATGGATTCTGCACCCTAGTACTAGGTGACATGCATGTAGGTAAGTACTAATTTTTTGTTTTTCAATTTTATCCTTTTTTTTTATTGCTAAATTAGAAATTTAAATAAATAAACTACCACCCGTACTAAATGAATTACCACCAACCGACTAAAAATTTCAACATCCACTGAAACATGTCAGATTCATTTGTACAATTAAACGGCGTACATCGAATGACTGAAATCGGACGAATAGGATCGTGTAGCGCAGATATCGTATTTAAACATGCATTTTAACTTAATTTTAAAGTATTCATTGTTCAAAACAAAAATGTTCAAAGAAAAGTTTATATTCTATTTTCTTTTGTTAATACAATCCTTAGTCCATCTTTTCACAAAAGTGATGAAAAAACCTTAGAAACTAAAAATTTAATACATTCTTTATTAGCGAAAAATTACAAAATGTATACATAACTTTGGGTGAGAACGGGGCGGGTCGTCCCGGTCCCACACCACCGGGGACGGGGCAGATTTTCTGATCCGTTTTTTTATTTTTTGCCTTGTTAATTACCCTGGTCATATTCCGAGGCGGGTCTCGGGACAAGGCAAAACCCGAACGGGTCATCCCAGTTTAAAAAGAAATATATTTTTTAAAAATAAATAAATTATATTTGATATAGGATTATTAAGCTTAAGTCTTAGTTATTAAATTTTATTTAAAAAAAAATTATGGTAAAAAGTTTACCCATTTTAAAATTTAGATTTAAATGATTTGAATGTTCGGTTGTGTTCAGTTTAAATCGAACAGTTTATTTTTTTGTATCCCTATATGATACCATGCATGCATATTAGGAAATGATTTTGAAGAATCTAATTTTGTATTGAGAATGAAACGAGGAAAACCTTAATCTTCTTACACATGCCGATTACATTATACACACACAACAGTTAATAACTACAGTAACTAATTGTTAGAACATAGTCAGAAACATCCACTGATAATAATAATCTGGGACTGAAATCATCCACTGAGATGGAAGAAGAGGAATCTGTTACGGAAGAAGGCCCAAGTTCCCCTCGGCCCACCAGGGTCTGTCCATCAGTCATTATTTGGAATATGTGTGTGTGTGTATAAAATAAATTCTCACAACCTGTTGTCGTCGTCACCACTCACCAGGGAGATTCTTCCTCCAATTTCCAATATTCCATTTTCAAAATTTGATGCGAATTTTGCTGGAAAACACATCAAACCAACAAAAATAAGACGAAGAAGGTGTTTGCCCTTTGGTGGTAAAAGAAAAAAAAGAAAAAAAAGCCAAGTGAGATGTCCGGCCGACTGTGTTGGAATAATTCCGAAAAAAAATCCAGAAATTGCAAACACATGCACCGACAATGATCTACAATTCCACATGGATTGTGAAGAAAATTTTAAAATTTGATACATATTTATCAAATTCAATCGTAATCTCAAACTAATAGACCCCTCCCTCGCATTCTGTACATTTAGCACATAGCTAGAGATAAATAGATGGTGCCAAAACAAAAAAAAACGGTGCTGCATGAGAGCCTGAGTCTACGTCTAGATATAGAAGAAGAATCATCTCCCATAAATAGGGTAAATAGATAAGAAGGACCATCTCAAATTCTCAATTCAGAACAAGGTAATTAGTAATTGAATTATTGGGTTAATTTGGATACAAATCTGAAGTGATTATGCAATTTGATTTGATTCAGAAGAAAGAATGAATCTGGTGTTGATTAAAAAATATATATGTTTGGGGAGATTGGAACATACAAGTGTCACTTCCTCTAGTTTTGTAGGAATAAGTGGGCCTTGTTTCCATGTGCCTGCATGTGGTGTGTCCCTTCCCAAGAGTTGAAGAACTCCTCGTCGATCGATCCATCTATTTCTTTCCACTAATCACACACAGACACTACTTATTACTCTCTTCTTCCTCACTTTTTCTTCACACAAAGAAAGAAACAGAGGAGCTCCATCGATAGATCGATCGACTGCTATTTTCTTTACATTCTTCGTCAATCCCTACCTAGCTACCTCGATAGATTGCAGAGACAACACCAGATCACAACTACTCCCACATGCAAATCCCTTTCTCTCTTTTTTCTTGCTTTTAATTAGTTCTACCTTGATCTCTCTTTCCACTTCCACTACTCCGGTGAATATATATATATATATATATATGATGCAGAGATCGAACTCCTTCAAGCAGTCGTTACTCGGCCATATGCTGGTAGGTCTCCGACTGGGAGGAGCGTGGGGACGATTTGGAAAGGTGGTCTCTACTACCGACGCCATCCTTGTGGAGAGAAAAGAAGCGGTCAAAGTGTCGGCAGATGTCGCAATGGCCTTGGCTAGAGGTGGCGCGAGATGGAGCAATGCTCTTATTTCTAACATCTACGGTGGTGGGAAAGAGAAGAACAAGTTAGTGGTGAGGAGTATGGTTGGTTGTTCTAGGTTCCAGAAGTTGAGATTCCAAAGGTTGGTCGCTAAGCTCCAGCAATGCCGACGTGGTCCGACACGTAGGAGGATGGTGGAGAATAAGAAGATACTGAAGAGGATACTGAGAAGGAGAAAAACTTGGTCTAACAACACCACCATCATCAATCACGACCGTAATGCCAAATGCGTGGCAAAGAACATCACCAAGAAGAGACTTTTCGTGCTCAAAAGTCTCGTCCCCGGTGGCCAAGCCATGGATGACGAGCTCTTTTTCCTGGGTGAAACCATAGACTACATCATCTCTCTCAGAGCACAGGTTGATGTGATGCGATCACTTGCTCGATCTGTGGACTCGAAATCCAGTTTGCCCACCATGCTCAGGTAATCAATCAATCAATCAATCATATATATATATATATAATAATCTCCAACCGGGCGATGCATGCATCCCCATTCCCCAATCTAAATTGCAGTTGCAGCAGATCCGGAGAATCAGTGGATCGAGGATGAAGATCGATCGATCGACCGAATTGTAATTTGGAAGTGTAGTACGTACGATTAGCTAGGGACAATCTCATCAGACTATTCTGGCGATCTGCAGTGGGAGTTGGAGGGTTATTTGGTGCACGTGCATTCCTTAAATAATGGCTTCTGTGCTTGCAGCTAGCTAGCAGCCACAACTCACAACACCAACAATAATCACAGGATCAGATATTATCAATGCAGAAAGAATCAATGAATGAATGAATATTTGCTTCTAAACCAACTTTGGTTAATTAATTCAAACATGCATGATTATTATGGATTAATTATTACTTCTATTTACATGTGTGTCAAATAAAGTCGAGTCGTTAAGCTTGGGCTCAGATGATACCTTAGCGAGTAGAGCTCGAGCCCATCTCTATAAGCAAAAACTCGACTTGGTCCGTTTGACATCTTACATTTACCAATTAAATAGAGGACCGATTTCTTAGTTTAATGGGCCAGGCTAGGCCTGGCCAACTAACTTTTAAACCATGAATTAGGAAGGAAAAGCCCATTTAATTCTGCACATGGTCATGTTGGCTAAAACCAAAATGCAAGCAATTAGTGTCTTAATTGGTTTGATGGAATAAGTTTTCTCAGAAAAATTAGAAAAGAGAAGCAAAATTGCATATTCTACCTGGGTTTTTCATCTATACTATCAAATCAATTAACTTAAATCAGGGTCTTAAAAGTCGGAAGAGTTCAGTTGTTTGTAGCCGTATATGTTAATTTTATTGGTTGTAATAATTCAATTAGGATGTATGTAGTATGTTAGCAATTTTTCATGTAGCTAACATACCAAGTATTTATGAACTAATGTAAACCTTTTAGACAGTCTTCTGTTGACCAAGGGTTAGCAACGTAAGTGGCTAATTCTTGATTTAAAAAAAATGCAATTTACTCTTTATTGTTCAAAACAAAAACAAAACAAAAAAAAAATCTGGCCAGACGCTGAGACCAAGCCAAAAATCTTAATGTTTTTTTGTTATTGGCTTATTAGTTATTAGGTTTAAATTTTAATAAAATTGCAAAACAAGACTTGAATTTTGAATTAAATGCGCAACGGACGAGTCTGGTGGTCATATCAAGATGAATCGTCAGCAATTATTTATGCCATTGTCGGTCCGAATTCCGACCGTCGATAAAGTTAATTACTGGAGAACGTACCGGTACAAGTTTTGAAGCAACTTGATCGTCGATAATGGATGAACAGGGAAAAAACACACACATGTTTTAATTAATTTCATCGGACTTGCTATATTAATTATCATCATATTCAATCTCCAAAATCTCCATTCTCCTCCAACTACAAAACAAATTATTATTATTGATGTACTATATCATCATATTCAGCCTCCAACTATAAAAGAAGAAAATAGCCCGCAATGAACAATAATGTGTCTCTCTCTCTCTCTCTATTTTCGGTACTCTGATACCATGCTCTGATCATCAACACTATAGATATAATATAAGGACTATCTATCATCTCATTATCATCGTCGGCAATCGAACATGATACATGTCCGTCCGGCCCTTCTCATACTATGGACGGCCGTAGTGTCTCTGGTACTTATTAGCATTCCTGCTGTTTCTGAACGCACAACATCCGACGGAGTAGATGATGATGATGACGATGAGGATGCTGATGTTGACGATGGCAACTTTCTTCCAGTCACTCTTCAGATTGGCGAGAAACCCACCCTTGCAGGACCCACATTCGTAACATAGTTTTTTTCCGTCGTTATCCCATGTTTTGCAATCCACGTTGGCGCTGACGTTCCCACCGGTTTCGGACCAATATGTCGCGTTCACGTATGTGAATCCACACTCAGTTGGTGGTTTGCAGCATCCAGACTGCAAGTACGGAATTCGAACACACTTTTTTAAGTAAATAAATTTTTTTTTTCCGATTTGACTTTTCGTAGAATAAAAACTGATTTAAAAAGGCGGCGATGTTGAAAAAGATATATAACTGCTCGGCACAAAAAAGGGAAAAGGGAAGAAAAAAAACTGTCGAATTTGAAATCCCTAAAAGAAAAAAGAAAATGGAAAAGATCGATCACCTCAAGTGGCGTGAGATTCTTCTTGATAAAATCGTTGAAAGGAAGATCATCATCTGCAAGCTTCTGGCAAACTTTACTCTGTTCAATACAACTCCTGATATTCTTCCAATTTTCACTATCCTCCACTCTGTTCTGAAGCCAATTGCTATAATCCCCCAATTTATACTCTTTGTAGCCTCTTCCAGACACCAAATCTCCCGCGCCTTTATTGGTCACAAAGAAGGCGAATATCGTGAAGCACAAGATGGCGACGATGAGGAAGAACATCACGAAAAGGTACAACCACAGCAACAAAGACACGTGGCAACAGGCACCGATGAGTCCGGCGAGGGATACTAACATTAGGACAATACCCAAAATGATCATTGGCCTATCTAAAAACTTTTCGCAGTCGGTGTTGCCCTTTAACAACAGCCATATTCCACCGCCGAGGATCGGGATGGAGAGGAGAAAAGTGATGAAGTTTAGGATTCCGACAAGGTTGTTGCTCAGACGAACCATTTTTTTTTCTTTCCTACGCTTATTCTCACGACAAAATCAGAATCCAAAAGAGATCGAATGAAAATAAATTATGATTTGGGAAAGAAAGAAAGAAAGGAGATTTGGTATTTATAGGTACGTTTTCATACAAGTTTCCAATAAGATTGCCACGTGTCATTAGACAATATCAACGATTAACCAATGGCCCCTCTAAGATCCTAATTCCCTAAGCTTTCTTTCTCTAAGACTCCAAGATTGATCAAACCAATTTGCAACCTTATTCTATTTATCGTTAGGGTGCAGCCGTACAGGGTACTTTTAGTGTTTTGTCCATTTGACTTTTTCATATTCTAATATCTGGTGTTGACTTTTTCAATCTTTTTTTTCAGAGTGGATTTCATCATTCATGGATATTCCAATATATTTCTTTCAAATTTTCCAATTTAATAATGTTAGTATAATTTATAAATAGTAATGCACAAACTAACACGCAACTGACGCAAGGCTTCCATCTCACCATGTACTTAATATTGTATTTGATGAAGGGCGGAACCTGACCAGTACTCCAAGACGCTTTCAAAAAACGTCAGGAAGGGAAATCTGACCGGGACTCAGTTGCTCAGGGCTCTATTTCGCTGAGACTTGTCCACTCCAAATGACCTACCTTAATGAATAAGAGATGTTTCTTATTTATAGGACTTTTATGGGGATAATCTGATCATTTGGGCAGTAACCGTCTAACTGATCAGATCTGGTCCCAGGTCGACATTTCTGAGATCGACTTTTTTGGGGTCCGACTTTTCTAGGACTCGATTTTATTCAGAAGTCGAGTCTTAGGGGAAAGTCGATCTTCCCAGAAGTTGACTTGGGACCTCCACAAACTTAGAATAGATATTTCAGTTCATTTCAAGCTATCCGAACTTCTAGTTGTTGGTGTGTTGTGACCGAGTTCGGAATATTGTATCACAAATATTGGGTAATTTAATTTTTTTTTAATAACCAAAAGTATTTTTCTAAAGTAAAAATGTCTACAAGAATCATATGACGGTTAGTTTTAATTTACATTGTAAAGAAAATTACATACACGACCATTGTTATTTTTCATTTATAGTTTCTACTTTCTACTTTGGTATCATAAATCGGTCCTGAAATTTATAATAGAAATCAAAGGAAGATGGTTTTGAAATCACAAACCCTATTAGAAAAGTACAAAGTTTAGGCTAGATTTACTTGAGACTTGAGAGTTTTAACACCCAAATTTGAACTCAGATCGGATCAACGGATCCAATCTATTAATTGTGCAGTGACTGGTGTATGAACATGCACACACCAATTGGTTCATAGTAAGGGTGAGAACCAGGCAGGTCGTCCTGGTCCCGTCCTGTTTCGCGTCCTAGTGGTATCTGCCCCGATTTTGGTTTTTTTTGTTCCGTTGGCCCGGCCATATTCCAGGGGCGGGTTTCGGGACAAGAGGAAACCTGGGCGGGTCGCCCAGGTCTCTAAACTTAAAAAATAAAAAGTTGGAAATGATTTTTTTAGCCTCAGGACTGTTAAGAATTAGTAGTTAGCCCGGCCCGTCCATTTTAGATTTTATGAGTTATTAATTTAGTGTCAAAAATTAGGGGTTTAGGTTTTAGAATTTAGGGTAAGAAAATTAAAATTGGGATTCTTCTGTCGTGTTGCAGACTTGCAAATTGCAATGCTGCTGCTTCGGTGCTTCCATCTCCTACAGGCTACAGGTACAGTATTTAGTTGAGATATTTATTTTTGTACAGGACCTCACAGAAGGATCTGTTCGTGTCGCCTTCTTCTCCTTCTTCGTCATCGGGGGGAGGAGGAGGTGGTGGGAGGTTGGGATTTGGGTGGATGCTTGGTTTGGATGCGATTTGACGTGGCAGTGGAGGGTCAAGATGGAGATCCACTGCTAGCACTTCTTTTCGGTATCGGTTGCTCCGGCAGCAGTAAGATTTCTTCGTCTGCAAGATAATTATATATATTATATATAAATCAACTAATTTATCAACCAATCTTCTGTACAGAAGGAGAGAACATCAACATCAATATCAACATCGTTCAGCAACAGTAAGATTTCGACGATGAGCCATTGTCTTCTATCCGATTCAGAAGGGTCCTGTACAAGTCGCAGCCACGGGAAGATGTTCCAAAGTTCTCCCCGTCAACACAGCCCCCGATCGCAGACGACGATTTGCAGCAGTGACAGACTGACCGCCCCAGCATATAAGTTTGTTAGTTAGTTTGTTAATTATAGCTTAATCATCCAAGTTTAGTTTTTTTGTATACAACAAATGAATTAAATTTCCATAATTATTACTTACAGTTCCACAATAAACAAATTAGTTGATTTATATATATTTTTTATTTTTTATTTATTTTGTAGATAATTTGAGGTGGGTCGCCCCGGATCCGTTCCGTGCCCCGGCCGTCGGTACAGGAGATCAGAGTACCTGACCTGTCCCGTTTTTGAAACCGCGACGGATTCCGGGGCCCGTTCTCATCCCTAGTTCATAGCTTTCTATATTATGAATAATAATAACCAATTGAATCGATATTTATTTGTAAAAGTGTTTACAAATATAAACATAAAAAGTAAAGTAGTAAACTGGTAGTGCAAATGTGCAATACAGTAAACAATATGATATATCATATTTGGGATTGTGTACACCAGCAAAATATTATTCCTGCTTAGACATGAACTAATGCATTTGAACATGATACAGTAAACATTGAACTTCCTATTTTGTCTAATGCATTTAGACATGAACTAAGCAAATAATTTGCTTTATAAAATATCTAGTTTTAGCTTTTTAGGTGGTGAATTGGTAATTGATCTTTTTATATTTTCTATATCCTTGTTATTATTAGAATTAAATAAAGAGATGCAAATTTAAGTCTAAGCTTGCAAGCAGCTCAAGCTTGGCTTGTTTAGGCTCAAGTTTGTAAGCTAATGAGCCAAGCTCAAGCCTGCTCACTAAGCTTAATACATCTATCAAAGCAAACCCAAGCTAAGCATTATCAAGTCAAGCTTAGCTTGTTAACTTGTTTGAAGTTAAAATAAAATAAATATAAGAGTGAAAAGAAGAAGATTAGTTATCATATCAAAAATAAAAATCGTTCATCGCTTCTCTTCTTCATCGGATCACTTTCCGACTCTCCCTATCTTTTCGTCAATGTAACTCTCACATGTGTTTCACTCGATCCAAACTTTCCATTCAACACTTGTTTTTCCTCTTCAGTGAGTTCATTTTTTGCTTTCAACTTCATGGATCCAAGTCTGTGTTCAAGCCAGCCAGTTCAAACCCCACCGATTTACACCCCTAGTCTTAGGTGATACATCTTTATAATTGAAACTTTTTGATAACTCCCACATGTGTTTCACACTTTCACTCGATCCAAACTCTCCATTCAACACTTGTTTTTCCTCTTCAGTGAGTTCACATTTTGCTTTCAACTTCATGAGTCCGGGATCAAACCAGTTAGTCCAGACCCGATCCATTTACACCCATAGTCTTAGGTGATACATTTTTATAATTTAAACTTTTTGATAATTTTTTCAGTATCATTTTTTATTTCAAAATTACTAAGCAACCTTTCCATAATAAAAAAGGTTAAACCTTGATTCATATTTCCTGTATAATAACGTCTATATGACTATATACAACCAAATTACCAAACATACATATTACCATCATAGTGTTCATTTGCTCAAATGCAAGACCAATTTGCAACAAACCAACAACAATCAAAGCCATCAGATTAGTAAGATATATAGCTATAATTAACTGATTGTTTCAGTCATGTTCAAGACCTCAAGGGAAAACCAATATTGATATGGTCAATTGAAATTATTGATACCGATTTACTTTTAAACTTATCTAAATTTTCATATAAATTGCTTTAAAACATCGTTTTCTTGAACTATCCAAATTAATCAAGATAATAATAATTCAATTAAGTTGGCATCATACGCAATGACTGATGATATATCAGATCCTGCCATCCTGGACTGGACTGATATATGGATTAATCACATGTAGCAGTGTAGGGGTGGACACATCAAGTTTGTCCTCACCCAAACCCACAACCGTGATCAGAATAAATCCAATCACTCACACAGCCTCACTTCAGGTCGATTTTGTCTTTCAGAAACCTATATGCAAAATTTTGAGGGAAATTATTGCAAAAAAAATCCACACCAATATTTTTTTGCAAATTTTATGAAATGATTATTTTTTAGGGAATGCTTCACTATTTTTTTTGTTTGACTTTAGTATTTATATCTAGGACAAGTTTCCTTTGTGATTATTAAATCACTAGGGTCACCATTATGAATGACCCAAAACTCACTTGAGAAAAAAAGTTCAAACTATCTTCATAGTTCATACATAGTCCATAGTATGAACAATATCTTAAAGTCCATGCTTTCTTTCTAATAACCACTTTTTTAATGAACAATATATCTATCGTATCCAATTCCATTCCCCATTAAATCAACATATATGCTAATATTCTTAGCTTTTAATATTCGTGATCCTGGAAAATAGTACAAATAAATTAGGAATGATTTCACACAGGGAAATTAACTGACAATAACTATTAAGGTGTCTTCCGTTCCGTTATAAAAAAAAGGAATGAGTGATATTACTGATATATGACATAGAAAATGATTCTATAAGGCTGAATTTCTATGAGATATCTAAAATAAGATAGATATCTCATAAGAAGGGTGCTCTGATTCTATAATATAAAAACAAGGGAAAGGTTTGGTAATTGTCTACCATACGAGGTGTGAAAAGCACAAAATTAATAGGAAAATATGTCAACAAATTCCATTTCAATGATGGAAGAAAAGATCAATACCCATTACCCACTGTCCACTGATTCAATGCCTAATTTCTGTTCATTGTTGACATTATAAATTGTACAACTTTTTCTGTATTCAACTACTTATATATGTACCCCTTCCTCCAGTTCAGCATATTAAGTGCATTAGTGAAATGGGCAATCACTGGGCACATATTCTTATTGTTTTAATTATTTTAGTTTCCTCTAGTTTAATTGTGGAGAGTAGACACCATTTTAAGAAGCAATATAATTTTCACTTTGGTTTTCACAAAAAGGGAGCCAGAGGTTCAGTCTCTGGGACAATCACTAGGCATGGTGTGGGGATTGGAGTGGGTGTTGGCGTAGCAAAAGGAAGTTCTACTGGTACAGGTTCTGGATCTAGTTCTAGTTCTAGTCCAGGTACTGCTTCAGCCTCAGGCTCAGGTTCAGGTTCTGGGACAGGATCTGGTATTGGAGCAGGTGCTGGTATCGGTGCCGGTGTTTGTATTGACGTAAAAAAAGGTCGAATAAATGTGGGAACTGGTGTTGCAGCTGCAGCCGGTGTTGGCATAGGACATCATGGGTCAGGGTCTGGTTCAGGTTCAGGTTCTGCCTCATGTTCTGGATCAAAGTCAGATACAGGTTCTGGTGTAGGCTCATCTACAGGCTCAAAAGGTTCTAGTGCAAGTTCATCAGCAGGATCAGGAGGATCTGATGCAAATTCAAGTGCTGGTTCATCTGCTAGGTCAGGATCAGGGTCCAATAAGGGTTAGTTTATAGCTTATATGATGAATCCCGATTCTATACAGATTATAATCCGGCAAACTATAAATTAAAAAATATCGGAGTATCAGACATTGTAAAGGTAAAATGAATATGATTATATGAGATTGTTAAGTGCCATCAAACCGCCATACCTCATTTATTGAAGGATTTAGAACTATCATGCAATGTAAAAGAAGAAATCGAAGAAACTTGCCCTCCCGTACAATTTCTCATCCACACTCAACTTATATATGCAATCTAGATCCTACAAAGTGATAGAGACAAGCAACTTCTTCTAAATCTTGAGAAAACTTGATAGAACCTGTCAAGAAATAAATTATTAATAAATGTAGACATTTTTATATCATTAACTGTAAATCAATTTTTTTGAATACCTTCACATGATGGGGCATGATTTTGACATCGAAAGGCACGTGAAGCCAGGCCTCAGCAGGGTAAGATAGAAAGTTTTCAGGCTTACTGGTGTAGACATCAGCATACTGATGAATATTATATGCAAAAGCTGATTCTTGTCCAGTGTCTGTGAGAAATGTAGCTCCGAAAGAAGAGTTGAACATATTTCTCATTAAAGAACGTGCTAGTTTCCTTTCTTCATTTAGTTCTTTCAAAAGCGAGAGATGTTTTTTTCCACTCTCGGATATGTTAACCAATGAATGAAGTTTTCCAAGTAAATCTTGTATTAGATGAAATTTCGCCTACATTTAAAAAAATTGTAATTCTTGTAAGAATTTGAACTTGTTATCTACAAGATTGCTGCAGAAGAAATTTATGCAATAAAAACGATACTCCATGAAGTTCATCATTCCATCTTGCATGTGGTTTATGGAAATTAAAAGTGAAGTGTGAAAGGTTTTCTTTACCCCTTTCACTATAAGAATAACCAGATTCAAACCTGCTGAATGCGATAACTCTCCTCATTTTGTATCTGTATCTCATCCTACAGAAAGAGGAACAATGATGAGACTAACTTAAGAACATATTCAAGTAAATGATAAAATTCAATTTAAATTTTTTTGATAAAATTCAAATTCCATTGATATTTGAAAAGACTTAGTCCAGGGTCACAAAGATATTACAAAATGAGCAAGCTCATTGCTTATCTTCTATTTAGCCCTGCCTGCAGCATTATAAAGCTGCAGATTTTAGCCCCACACGGTATAGTTAATAAGAGGGAAATATCAAATATTCATCAACTGTGTGTGATCACTAATAGAAAAATATCATTCACCCACTTGCTGCTATCATATCAAGCTTCAGAACATAAGGCTTTCATCTAATCATATGTATGGTTGTAGATTTGGCTCAGGCTTGACTACTTGACAAACTATTTTAAAAAGCTCAGCAAGCAGAGCTCAAGCATGATTTCAAGGTTGAAATTCCTAACCCGAAGAACAAAAACTCAAGGAGTGTTTGTTTGGTTCAGCTTGAAAGCTCAATTAGGGGTATATATGGAAATAGATGTAAAAGAGGGTTTATGGAACGAGCCAAACCAAGCTCAATAATTTTTTTATTTGATGAACTCAGATCTCAAGCTAGAACTTAGTTATACAAGTATATGGGTTGGTTCAACTCGTTTGCATCCCAAATGCAATTGAACCCAGTGAAAAACCCATCAGTTACAACTTTACTAACGATTCAAATTTCTAGGTAACTTCAAACAAACCAGATTAGGAATGGGAAAACACAAAATGGTAAAAATAAACATTTGAGAAATTTAAATTAAACCTCCTAATTGTAGCTAGACTGAACCTAATATTTTGTAAGATATGGTGGTGGTTGGCTGCGTGCATAGTATATTCTAAAAGGTGGGTGTAATTTTTGTGTGTTCTTTTTCTTTTATTAATAGAAATACTATATAAATATTAAACAGAATGATAGACAAAAAAGATTTACAATAATTTAGACATCAAGACGAATACACAAGAATTTTCGGTATATAATGGCATATAAAAATCAGTGAAAATTTTAGATTATCAAATTATCATCACATACTTCAAGCTCATGGATAATGGCAGCAGTTCTCCAACCAGCTTTTGAAGGTCCTCTTAAGTCACTGAACAGATGATCACCAAAATATATCACCTGAAAAGAAAAGAAAAACAACAAAAATATTAAATAATTCTATCCAAGCCTTTAAAACTATTTTAGAAATGAAACCTCAAATGAAGAAAGAAAATAAGAGAGTTTATCAATATTCCATACTCTGATACAGTGATACTTGACAATAATTGATATAAAAAAGAAGTAATAATATAAAATGATAGTAAAGCAATGTCATCTTTAGATATTAGTTTACCTCGGGGCCATTCCAGTTGGTAATCTGAAGGAAAGACTTAAGGCAGCCATAATAATAAACCTGATTTGGAAGAAATTTATCAACAGCTGTAAAAGCCAAGATATCATGCACTGTATCATAGCACCTGTACAAGAGTTGAGACTTGAGTTATATAATATATATACACACTTTTAAAAAATCTTTGCTATGTGCAGCTGCATATACTTTTCAAAAATTTAATAGACCAACGAAATATTTTTTGAAAAACCTAATAATGGAAATGTGTTAAGTGTTAACAAATCATTATTACTTTTAGTTAGAAACTTAAAGTAAAAGGCAAACCGGAAAGGATGTTCAGAGTTGTAGAATGATGGTTTATTTGCTCGAGCAATTACAACATCAAAAAGATCTTTCCAATTATCTTTGTACCTACCACAGTCCTGTAGATAGTTTTAATAAAATATTAATACAAATCTCCATTTAGAGAAGAATTGCATTGATATAAATTTCAACGATAATATTCATAACATTTTTCTAATTTTTTAATTCTCTATAAAATAAGAAATTAATAGATGAAAAAAATGCATATATTCAAATTCGCATTGATGAGGTCGAACTCACCAATATTCACTTGTTGAAGGGAGTCTCTAAGGTCAGCGACTGCAATGTGTGTAGGAGTCTCATGTGTTTGTTTCTCTAGGAAGCATGCTTTATTATCTCATTTCACTTCCCTCTCTTGAAGAGACACCAGGCCTATTGGCAATTGTCGACTTAGTGGGCAGTTACTTTGGATTTGTGTCAGCGACTCTTAGATCTAATCCCTCCTAAGTGTATATATATTGATTAATAACATTTTAGGAGGGATCGAACATTTGTTCTCCCCTATTTACAAATTCATATCTTGTTCATTTTACTCATACTATCAATGGGTGGTATCTGAGGAAATGAACCTTTGGTTGTCACACAACCCTTTGGAAAAAGAGGTTAGAGAGGCACCAGGCAAAGCACCTGATAATGATGGCTTCACTGCCTCATTTTTTCAAAAATTCTGTAGGAAAATTCTGATTTAAGCACCAGGCATGAGCTTAAATCCACAATTCTGGCTTGTGTAAGAGAGTTCTTTCAAAGGAAACCTCTCCTCGAAGCTGTAAATCACACATGGAACACTCTAGTTCCTAAGAAACCAACTACCTCTGAGTTGGTTGGTTTCAGTCCTATTTCGCATGTTAATCTGATATATAAACTCCTCTCTAAGATTTTGCAAAGTAGGATGAATGAGGTGGGCCAACCTATTGGTTTCCCAAACCAAACTGCTTTTATGAAGGCCAGGGTCATCTCTGACAATATTCTTCTGGCTGAGGAAATGCTACAAGGTTTTGGAAGAATAAGGACCCCCAAAAGGTGTATGATGAGGGTAGATCTTAGGATCCAACTAGTTAATTGGGTCTTTGCTGGATTGTTTACATATTGGATTAATGGTACCTCCCTAGTTCACTTGTCACTAAGGTTAAGCAAATTGCTCACAGAATTATCTGGGATGGGCAGAAATCTGCAAATGAGAATTTTAAATCGACACGTCCAGTTGCAAGAGTTACTGAAGTATATTTGAATTCGTGAGTACTCAATCAATTTACAATAAATTCATTGTGTGACTTTGTTTAATCTAAATACTCTAATTGATAGTTTTGTAGATCTACACGAAGAATAAGAATAGATTGGAATTTAGTCGCTTGAGTGAATTGGTTTATGTTCAATACAACAAGAAGTTCTATAAATTTGGTGATACCAGAACCCGTACTGAGAGTACGGCCTAGGATTGGATCCTCAGACATCCGTAGTTGGGCTGAGGCCCCCGGAGGCTCATGGAAGATCGAACGTTGTGAGAACTGAGAAGGCCTTAGGCTAAAGCCAAACCGAAACCAGATGACCAACCTCTAAATATGGACCAAAAGGAGGAGTCAAACCACCTGAAAGGAGTTGACCAATCGATTCCCCCTAGGATCGACTGGAAAGGGACTGACTCATCATGGATCGACTGACTCCCCATGGTATGAAATGACTCATATTTCCTCCCTAAAGTTTATAAATAGTAGAAGGAATACATCATTTGGCACGGTTTGGAGGACAATCAACTACTTCCCGAGCAAGAAGTGGAGCGTGCGACCAAAGATCCAGAACTTCCGGAAGGGATCTTGCAAATACAAGTGAAGTCGAAACAATTGACTGGTTTTTGGTCCGACCAAACCAATGGATCGATAGGTCTGACACCGATGAGGAAACCACCCTCATCGACTTCTATTAACAATTCTTAAAGATCTAATTTTTTTTAAAAACGGAATGCATTTTGATCCGATTCGTGTTGAAGAGCTTAATTACAATAGTGAATGGAATGACTAGTAAAAAAGGGGATAGCTCATAAATTTGTTTACGATGAAGAGGGTTTTTAACATAGGTTGTTTTGGAGAAAGTTGTCGGAGCTAATGAGTTGATTGAACCATCCACACACTCGAGAATCCGACAACTTGCAACAAGAAATGTTCAAATAGTAGATAATTTTGATATTTGATTTAGAATTATTTAGAATTCTGTTTGAAATCTATTAGTTTATTTGAACTCTATTCATCTAGTTGAATTTTATTTGAACTCTATTCATCTAGTTGAATTTTATTTGAACTCTATTAGTTTATTTCAAATTTATTTTGAAGTTTATGTATTTATTAATTGTCAAATGTATGTTTATTTTTGTGATTTAATATCCTACCACCTATGCAACTCCCCCCTCTGACCGCATGGGCACATGTGTGCATCAAAATGTTAATGAGTAATTAAGCTATTTCTGTAATTAGCTTTACTTTAGTGATCCACTACCCAAAGTAGTTGAGACCTACTTTTGTATTCCTTTATATAGGGTATTGCCCTCTTGGAATGAATCACAATCCATATCAGCCTTGCTTGTGTTATATTCATTACTCGATCTTACCCTAAATTCAATATGTATCATTGCTTGAAAATTCCGATCACTCTTCAGGCTTCAACCGAAGATATGTATAGTTGGAAAGCGACGTTCGTCACTGCACTAAAGGGATTCTGTCTCGTCCTGCATGTGAAAGGGAAACTCACTCTAGCACCAGACTCTGTTGAGGAACAACAGGAATACAGGATCAAATCATCATGAGTTGGATCCTTTCTGTTGTTTCCCCTACGATTCAACCGAAGATTGCATCCATGACTACGTCGATACTTATGTAGAAGAAACTCGAGAGGCTGCATTCTGCTGTTTTGGACACCAAATTGCACAAACTCCAATCAGTCCGCAAAGGAGCCGGTTCGATGAGTGATTATATTGATAAAATCGCTCAGATGAACGATCAACTATCGACTGCTGGAGGCATTCTCAAGGATTCACATATTATTCTCATTGCTCTGGGAGGATTGGGATCATCCCAAGATTTTTCATGCGACGCCTAGGCGTCGCATATGCCATCATGCGGTCCAGCGCATGTAGGCGATTGCCTTCATGCGCTGGCCGGGTTAGGCGGATCCGGTTGGATCCGCCTAACCCATTTACCTAAATAAAATATAAAAAAAACCTTATTCCTCCACATCTGCACAGATCTGGACCTTATTCCTCCCGCGTCTGCAGATCTGGTCTCCACATCTGCACAGATCTGGACTTTATTCCTCCCACATCTGCAGATCTGGTGGACGTTCGCAGATCTGGACCTTATTCATCCCCTTCTTGTTCTTCTTTCAACAGAGAAACTTCTGCAAACCCTAGCCTTGCTCCCTTAAAATCCCGATTTCCCACCTGATCTATATATGATATAACAAATTTATTATATATATTATATATATATTTTATAAACTTAGGGTATATATTGTAAAAAACTTGATTTATTATAAATATTTATAAACTTAGGGTATATATTATATTTCCCACCTGATTTATTATAAATTTCCACCTATTTTCAGGCGACCGCCTAGGCATCGCCTGAAGCGCCTAGGCGGCCATGCGGTCATGGCCATCGCATGACCGCATGGTCGCCTAAAAAACCTTGGATCATCCTATGAGTCCTTCAAGACCTTGATCATGACTAGATTTGATCATTCTGTCCTTTAATGATTTCTCGATTCTGATTATGAGACATCCCTGGAGCTTTTGCCGGAAGAGCTCATAGCTCAGGCAAACATAGTGAACAAGACCGCGAAAAGTGAAGTCTATATTGGGAAGGCAACAATAGTATGCCAGATCTGCAGCAAGAAGAATTACATCGCGTTAAATTGCTTCAAATATGGCATGTGTCGAATCAATGTGTTGAAGTTTCTTCCCCAGCTCGAGAGTCCACTGTCCCTGTTAGGCCGGCCCTGGACATGTATCTGAATATCCAGCACATCGGCAAATTACTCTGGTACTGGAGGAGGAGTAATGGCATGTTGATACCCAGATACAGGTTTGACACATCATATTACTTCTATTAGCGGTAATTTGCAGACACCTTAATGTAGGTGATGATATGGGTGAAGAGAACAATCAGAAAATAGGGGATGAAAGGAAGAAAAACAAAGAAATAACTTCCCTGCTCACGATTTCTCTGTTTGTGTATCACCAACAGAGATCAAATCTAGCATAAAAGTTAACTCTAATCCAAGAATTAACCCTAAATTGCAGATTCGAAATGTCTAAAAAAAAAAGAAAAAAAATGCATAATACCAAAGAGTAAATGGGAGTTACCTGGAATAAGGAAATTAACTCTCAAAAACTGTTGCCTCTTTGTTGTCCACTCTTATTTATACTCTCATGGTGTGAGAGTGGAAATTCCACCATGAGAGTCCAAGCCCATTTTATTGGGCTTGGTCCATGGGTCGAATTAAATCGAACCCATGGGAGATGAGAACTTGGTCTGCATCACTTCTTCTGATGAGAGTTTAGATAACTCTCCTGTTCTCACGACTAGTGGTCAAAAAATGAAAGTTAATAGATTTAGCAACTATGTTGGTTCTTACAACGGATCGGACTTCCACTTAAAACTCTGTTGGTTCTTACAAAAATTATTGTCATCAAGGGTAGGAGAAACCCAATCACCCCCGGGGAGCAAGCACAGCTGAACCTCGTTAACAAAACATTATGTTTTGTTGTGTGTTCTGTTTTCCTTCTTCCACTTCTATTTTTCTTTCCTTCTACGTTCTACCAAATTTTTTTGTGTGATTTTTCTAATCTGATTACATGTTTCAGATCAGTACTTTTGTGCAAATCGTGTAAGGTCAGATTTGAGAGAATAAAGAGAATCACCATTCTCGTGTGAGATAGAGAGAGGAGAGAACAGAGAGCCACCAATATTTTTCTGGTGAGGAAGAGAGAATCTGTTCAGGAGCGATTAGATCTGTTCGTAGATTGCAAAACGATTTACAAAGTAAGCATTCAGAAAATCGACAACAATTTTCCACCTAAAAAATAAAATAAAATGCACCCTAAGGAATTACCTCCAGCATATATCGCATCCCCCCGTCAACAAAAGAAAATGGAGAATTGGTTAAAAGAAATAGTTTCTTTCCTTTATCTTTCAGCATCTTAAGAAATCGCAATACATTTGCCTGTATTATACAAGTTAAAGAAAAAAAATCAGAATAAAAGTAAAATATAGATACCACAAGTAGAAATTTTCGTTAATTGAAATGAAATTTGGTATCAATAGCCTGATGGGCTGATACCACAATGGACATTAAAATTACATTTTCAGCAACCAAATGAAACAGCCGACAAACTTTAAAGACGGAATAAATATATGACTACCTTACATTTTTCACAAGATATTTTGAAGGATCTGATAGAATTTGCTTGTGAAGCACACCACTACGATGAACGTGTTGGATTGCATTGTTCACATCATGATAAATGTAGCGAGCATCAAATTCTAGTTTTGAATCCACAAAATGTTGTATGATATCAGCAATTAGGCATGCCTGTAAAAAAATATCATGGAAATGATTATGATAATGTGAAATATATAGTAAGTAAAAATGAAGTAGAACAGAGTTAACAACAGACAGATATTAATTTCCAGGTTTCTGTGCAATAAAAAAAATTCTGTAAACAATAATAGATTATGAAATGCCGAATAAAACATACTTAAAAAACAAGTTCTCAAACATTTGAATTTAAACATCTTATGATTCGATAGAAGATAAAACCTAAAATCTAAACATTTAAGCAGTCCGACAAAATGAGCAAACATGTCTAATTAGCAAAAATATATTATTCTTAATTGATATCTCAGGTGTTTACAACCACCATTATCCTCATTCAATGAAGGTTTATTTTTTACAAGGAATTGACTTATTAACATCAATGAAAGTTTATTTTTTATTTTTTTAGTGTTCAAAAAAATAAAAGCAGACAATCTTTTTTTTTTGGCAGAAAAAAAAGCAGACAATCTAAACAATAACAGTTATGTATATTATTATTTTTATTTTTCATCCAACTCTACCCTTCATATCTAGATTATAGGTTGTGTGCATAGTGCATACCTGAATTAAGAGCAGAGGCAAGGAAAAACATCTACCAGTTAACAATAATTCCACTGCTACTGTTCTATGGAATTAGGGATAGGATCTTCCTATGAGAACCAGTCTGCTTATATCTGGCTTTGTCAAAAAATTTAGGGAATCCTTCGGTGTGAAGTTTCTAATGACTGTCCAGTCAGTCTTTGGGTAGTTGGGTTCAGCCTTGTTCCCGATAATTTTACCTCAGGTGGCTAGTCTGTTCACCTTTGCTGAAGTGTAGAAGGTTCTATCCACATTATACTCATCGAGCTCTGCTACACGAGGTCTCTATCTCAGGCGCCAATTTCTCACATTGAAGAAGGAATCGATGTCTATGTCAGTATACATTGATCACAATCGTAGGGTGTTAGGCAACCTCGTCGTTGTGGGGAAAGTCTTCAGTGAATCTGATATCGTGCTCATCGTGGTGGACAAACTTGGCCCAGAGTATGTGTCCTTCACCACATCGCTCGAGAACAAATTCGAACACGAAATGACGTTCGTCGACCTCCAATCAATGTTGATAGACTTGGATATCGTCGATTCGGCAGACACGGTCTCTTCTCCAGTGGTTGTGAATATAGCAACAACGGTCGATATCCCCAAATCAGGTGTTGTCGATCCCAAATTAGTCCCTTTCCAGATCTTCAATCGGAAGGGTCAAGAAGCGGTAAATTGCTACAAATGCTTCAATGGACGCCGATTCCCTCCATCGCACAATCGGAAGTTCGTTGTCGTTGGAATTTCTACCAATGTGGCTACTCTGAGTGATGACCGAATGTCGGTTTGGTACCCTGACTCTGGCGCCTCCGCACACATCACAGGTAACAAGATTACAAGAATAACATTAATTCTTCTAAAATGTATTATGTATTACGACTGTTAGTGGTGAACAGATGGCTATTTCCACACTGGTGTTTCTAAATTCACTGATGAAGTGATGAACACAAATCTTATACTTTGAATGTCCTTCTCGTTCCATCCGCATCCAAGAATTTGTTGTCAGTTTATCATTTTTGTTGTGACAACAATGTATTTCTGGAATTTAATTGTCATAATGTAAAGGTTCGGGATATGGCAACTAAGGAGGTGTTGATGACTGGAGTTCAGAGGAACAGTTTGCATGAACTTCCAGTGGTGATTGATCGAAATCCAGAAGTTATGTTGGAAGAGAAGGTTACTAGCAAAATATGGCATTGTCGCTTGGGTCATCTACATTAGCGTGCAGTAGATAGCTTAATGATTCGTTACCACATAGTCTCATACTCTCAGCATAGTCTCATCTACATTTGGTTGATATTGCTATTACTCTCATAGTCTCATTCAGCATGCTTGGGTCATCTACATTTGGTTGATATTGCTATTACTCTCATATTCAGCATGCTTCGTTATCATGGAAGTATTGGGATTTTGCGATGATGATTGTTGCCTTCCTCTACAATCGTAAACCTTCAGTGGTTCTTGGTAGAAAATCTCCATTTGAGGTTTTATTTGGCACTCTTCTGGACTATTTGAAACTCAAGGTGTTTGGATGCAAGAGTTTTCCTTATCTTCGTCCTTATCGACATTCTAAATTGGATCCTAAATTGTTTCCATGTTTTTTCATAGGGTATCCTGCAAATCATGATGGATAATTGTACTTAGATCTGGACTCCGGGAAGTCATCAAGATTCAAGACATACATCTCTAGAGATGTAAAATTCAAAGAGGAAATTTTTTCTCTAAATACAAAATTATTTCAGGTGGAGATTGATAATGTACCAGTTAATTCATCACTCTAACAATGGCTTCAGTGTAAACTAAAAGTCAGCCCAAGCCCATGGTCAATCACAGCATTTCAGATTTGGACCAGACACACTCCATTGGTCAAAATAAGTCTGAAAATCATTTGAATGATAATGATATTGAAATTCCAGCAGATTTTTTCATGGACTCCTGTTAATAATAAGACACGGATAAGTGATAGTTCGAGCTTTTCAGATGTACCCAAGGTTCCGGATGCGCCTCTGCGCGATGCGCCGCCGCCTGGAGCATCTGAGCATATGCGTGCATATGCGCCAGTGGCATTTTCGTAAATATTTATAAAACTATAGGAAATTAATATTTTTTTATATATCTAAATTATATTAATTAAATTTTTTAGTTAAAAATATATTGGATAGAAAAATTATTATAATACATCTATTTATTAATTATTATAACACCCTATAATTCATTGTAACACCAAGGTTTAAAAACTGGTTAATCATTTAGGGGTATTTTCGTAATAATATAGCTCTATAAATGGCTAGGGTTTCTTTAAACTTATAAAAGAGAGGTTTTTATAAAAAGAAAATAATAAATAACCCAAGAGGCTTTTAAAAAATAATAACGTAATGGGCTGGGCCTTCTTTAATACATCTACAACATAAAAAATACTCTATAATGATAATTTATTTAACCACACATTTTTAGTCCCACATCGATAGAATTCAAAAAACACAAAGAAGGTTGGTCTATAAATAAAGATTCATTTTGTCTAAAACAAATATGAAGTCTAAAGAGTGGGAGGAGCTTATATTAAAAATAATATAACTCTTTTCATGGACCAATGTATAAATTTTTATGCTAAAAATTTATAAGGTCTTAAAATAAATTTTTTTTGCCTTTTTTTTTAAAATAAAAACAAAACACTGTTTTAAGTTATTTAAATAACTTAAAACAGGCCTGGATCCGGGTCGGATTTTACCCGGATCCGACCTGGATCCGGCTAAGGGCTGGCGCATCTCCCTCTGGGGGCGCATCATCGCATATGCGTGCATAATGCGCGCATATGCGCGCGCACCCGGAACCTTGGATGTACCTTCGACTGAGGAGACTACTTCAACAACTAATAATGAGGATGTTTCTAGGCCTATCACTAGAGCTCAGCATGACATCTATAAGCCTAATCTTCGTTATGCTCTAGAAGTGTTATCAAGTAATGTATCAACTCCAAAATCAGCCAAGAAAGCTTTGCTAATTCCAGCTTGGAAGGATGCAATGCAGGCTGAATTTTTAGCTCTTAAGAAGAATGATACATGGACATTGGTACCGCGTAGTCCACCTCCGACCACCAAATCTCCGGCCACCTACTAGGGAACCTCTGGCGACCAGGAAATGCACTTCCGGTGACCTCCGGCAAGCTCCAGTCACCTCCTAGGCGACGCCTAGGCGCCCCAGGCGGTCATGCAACCAGGGCCATCGCATGACCACATGGTCGCCTGAAAAAGCTTGTTGGAGGTACTTTGTACTTGAGTCAAACACGATACTTGGTGAATCTTCTCAAGAGTTGTGAGCTTGACAACTTGAAACGTTCCATCTCGCCCATGGTTACCAATCAAGATCTTTACTCAGATGAACCAACCATCGATCAAGCTAAAGAATATCGTGGGATTGTTGCCTCGTTATAATATCTCACATGGCTGAATATTCAGTTTTCAGTAAACAAACTTTCTCAATATATGGTGGCACCCAAACCGCTTCATTGGATAGCATTGAAAAAAATTACGCTATCTTTCTAGTACTAAGAGGTGGGAGAAACATGATTAGTAAAGTGTCGAAGCTCACTATTTCTAGCTATTGTGATGCTGATTGGGAAGGAGATACGGATGATTGTAAAAGTCAAACAGGTTTCTTAATTTATCTTGGTGAAACACTTGTGGCTTGGAGTTCTCGCAAGCAAGATACGGTTGCTCGTTTTAGCACCGAATCGAAATATCGAGCTATTGCTACAACTGTCACTGAACTTGAATGGATTAAAAACTTATTGACTGAATTAGGGATTGAGATAGAAGGTCCCATGGTTCTTAGATCGGACAATTTGGGGGCAACGTTTTTTGCTTCTAATATGGTTTATCACACTAAACTTAAACATGTAGATGTGGATTTAAGATATGTAAAGGAAAAGGTTGAAGTAGGCTCGGTAGTGCTTGGTGGTGTCATATATTTCCGGAATTCCAGCAAACACCAACGGGTTGATGTGTTAACTAAAGCTCTTAACCCAAGCATGCTTGTAGATTAACGATCCAATCTTTTGAGAGCACTCTCTCAAGGTTGAGAGGGTATATGGCACTACTATTAGTAGTACCCACGTTTTGTTTGTTGGGTACTACCTTTAGTTGGTTTTTGTTGATTATAAATTCAATTGGAACCCTATGGAGAAACCACGGTTCATTCACACATCTTCATTTCACTCTCATTCTACAAAATGCAAGTGCTATTAGTTTGTCCGTTACTTTAACGATGATATTATTATTAATTAAATTATTTTTCAAAAAAATCGATTTCCATCGTTACTTCGTTAGCATGAGAGAGAAAACAATCAATTGCAATGAGTATACAATGTGTAAAGAAGTAAATCATAGTTAACATATTTAACAAATGCATTACCTCACTAAAGCAAAAGAAATCCATCAAACCAACAAGCTCACGTGCATAAGCTCGACCAATATGTCGTGTACCATATAGATTCTTTATCTCTTTCGTGTTAAGCTGGTTATAAATATAAGGAAAATAACATAACTATTAGTATATTAATATTGGTGTTTAGTATATACTAGTTTAATAGTTAATTGTAATTAGATTTAGTATAAGTCTAGAATGTTCTAATTGGATGACTCAAAAGAAGGTTAGTTATTCTGTTGAGATCTAATCCCTTCTAATTGTGTATATATTCATCAACAACATTTTAGGAGGGATCGATCACTTGATCTTCCCCACCTTCCTAAACTTCAAACCAAGGTTTAAAAACCGGTTAACCGATTCTGACTGACCGGTTTTCCGGTTAACCGGTAGGGGTATTTTCGTAATTTTTTTTCATAGATTTCCTGGTATATATCTATTTATATAAAATTCTTATATTGATAGTATATAAAAAAGTACATAACTACATATAACACTATAATTTATTTAACACATGTACACTTTATTTAGTCCCACATTGATAGAATTCAAAAACTACATAGAATACTCTATAACAATAATTTATTTAACACATGTACACTTTATTTAGTCCCACATTGATAGAATTCAAAACGTACAAAGAATATTTTATAATTTATTTAACTGCACTTTTTTAGTCCCACATCGATAGAATTCAAAAAACACAAAGAAGGTTGGTCTATAAATAAAGATTCATTTTGTCTAAAACAAATATAAAGTCTTAAGAGTGGGAGAAGCTTTTATTAAAAATAATATAGCTCTTTTCATGGATCAATGTATAAATTTTTGGCATAAAAATAAATTTTTGGTCTTAAAAAATGGATCGGGTATTCATGTCGGGTACAGGTAAGGCCCGACCTGCCAAACCGCTTCCAACTAACCGACTACCGGTTTTGCATTTTTTACCAATCAGCCGGTTAACCGCCGGTTTAACCATCGGTTTTTAAACTTGCTTCAAACTGTAGTGAAAGTGTGAAACAAGCGTCAAGGATGTTGTTTAGACGCTTGAAACAGTATCTCATTGACATGAAATTCAAAGCATGTCAATCTGATGATTCACTGTTTGTAAAGATTGATGATAAAGATATCTTTTTTTTATGAAGGATGATAAAGATATCATCTACATACTAGTTTATGTAGATGACATGGTGGTCATTGGATCATGCATTGCAAAGGTTGAGGAATGTTTGAGCACTCTGAAAATAGAATTTGCAGTTAGATTGTGTGGATATTAGGGTAAGAAGTCATATTGATGGTTTGTTTCTAGATCAGCAACTATGTCTAGTAAATCTATCATTCTATTGAATGCTTATGCAATGAACAAGCTATCACGGTTCATGGAGAAGCCAAAGGAAGTTCATTGGATCATGATGAATAGAGTTTTGAGGTATTTGTCTGGGACTCAAGGTATGGGAATAGTACTCAGAAGAAGAAGCACATTCAGTATATTTGCTTATAGTGATGCAGACTGGGCTTCAGATGAGACTGGCAGGAAAAGTCAGATTGGATATTTGGTTTACATGGGAGATTCTTTGATCATTTAGTGTTCTCAAAAGCAAGGAACAGTATCAAGGTCAAGCACTGAATTTGAATTCAAGGCTATCACTGCAGCAACTGCTGAACTAGATTGGGTAGCTAATCTATTGCCTGAGAGGCTGAGATGGTTATAAAGATAGATAAACCCTAAAGACTCTGGTCAGACAACTTGGGAGCTACTCAATTGTCTGCAAACCCTATGTTTCACACTAAAATCAAGCATGCGGCAATAGCTTTCAACTTTGCGAGAGAGAGAGAGAGTTGAAAAGAATATTCTAGAGGTGATTCATATTCCTAACACCAAGCAGAAAGCTGATATTCTGACCAAAGCATTAAGGCCAGCACCATTTCTTCAGCTTAAAGCCAACCTCATCGATGATTATAGATGAGTTTGAGGGAGGCTATTAGTATATTAATATTGGTGTTTAATATATACTAGTCTAATAGTTCATTGTGATTAGATTTAGTATAAATCTAGAATGTTCTAATTGGATAAGACTCAACAGAAGGTTAGTTATTCTGTTGAGATCTAATCCCTCCTAATTGTATATATATTCATTAATAAGATTTTAGGAGGGATCGATCACTTGATCTCCCTTACCTTCCTAAACTTCAAACTGTAGTGAGCACTTATAATAACAACCGAGAAAAAACTAAATAGACAGCAGAAAATTAATATAAAAAAATTCACATGAATCACATTTCTATTTTACCTAGAATTCTAGATCAAAGAAAGGTTTAGATTATTCTCAAAATACCTGTCAATATATGTTATTCTTCTCCAATTTTTTAAAAATGGGCAGCAAAATTTTTTTATAAGTGTAAATAATCTTAAAAGTTCTCAAAGAAAAATAAAAAATAAAATTGATTGAGGGCGGTGGACCACAACAAATTCCTCTACACATCAAGAATGCAGTAGGTGCAACCATAATTAGCAGAGACTAGTAGAATACCTACGTACTAACAGAACTAGGAATCTGCAATCAGCAAACCCCCAAGACTAAAGGAATGATACATTGGGAAATTCTAAGATTAAACTTTCCAGGTATAAAAATGAAAACAGGTTGTATAGCAACTAGCAAGTGTATCGAGCTAAATCCTGTTGTAGAAGTCCCAAAAATCTATGAATTCCTCATGAATCCTACGAAAGTATGATATGTCTCCTATTCTCTCCCAAATTTACCAATGCATAGAAGCTTCAAAAATCAGCTAGTGTAGACTCCTGCAGGTATTACAACTTATTCTGCTCTTGATCTACTAGAATATGCTGATCAATCGGACTGGTTAGTGGAGAGATTCAATTACCCATCCATGCAAAAATATATTGGATAACTAAACATGAAAAAAGGTGACTCAAACTTTCCTTTTCACATTTGCATAAGAGTCAAACTCTCCTTTTTAGATAAAGATAGTAAGATAGCTGTGATATGCACATCGCACATGTATCTTATAAGTTATATATAAATAAATCAGAAAAATGTATCAGCTAGATTTATATAACCATTAATTACATCTGTGTTTTCATATAAGTTATTATTTTCACTAAATAATATCTATAGGAACACGACAATTAAGTGAAGCTACAGATAAAATACAAACACACCAAATAATAGCACTATAAAGTTTTAAACTTATAACGAGAAAGGTAATAAGGAGTTAACACTTAACAAGATAAAATAAATAAGTAAAATCACAACTTTAAGAACTGAATAAGATTGTAATTTGTAATGTTTAAGATGGTTAGTTGTAACCTTGTGACGACCATAGTAGCAGCCATCAGGTTCAATCGACCCAAAGAAATCCAGTTTCAGAAGGCAACCCTTCTGTTTATCATAATACAGTCCCCTGATTGGAAAATTAGGGTCATACTTGGATACCATGCAGATATCTGGATACTTAAGCTGAAAACAGAAAGAATCAATAAGAAAATAAAAGTCAATTTTATTTCTGTCATCGTACTTCTATAAACATAATACCATTGTTGATTATTTAAAGCAGAATAACCTCATTAACAAGGTGCTGTTGTGCAAGTTCGTATATCAAACTCTGAAGATCGGAAGTGTAATGTGACAGTGTGTAGTCATAATCAAAACCATAAACTTGTATTTTGTCCAATCTCAAATTCTTATTAACATATATACCTAATCACGGAACAGGAATTATAAATAAATCGTAACCATAATATTAGTAAAGGGAACAAAGTGAATGGATTTTACCTTCTGGATCCATTCTAGGCACATTCTTAATGGCTGTTGGAACATTTTGGAAGTTTCTTTTTGCATCCTCATACTCAGACCGAATTTTCTCCACTTCAATATCATAATTCACAGAAGTTGGATCAAAATGATCTATGATCCTTTCTACTGGCAGTGTCTTCCTGCTAAAACTTCGAAATAACCCAAATCCAACATCTAGATGGCATTTAACATTAAAAATAGTAAAAATCCAGAAAAAAGAAAAGAAAATTGCAACAAGCTAAGTTTTCTCAAACACGAACAGTTGGTTATAGTTTATATACTACAATCTAAAATCTACAGTTTACAGAGTAGAATTATTTGGATAATTTAATCAATAAAGTTTCAATAATAATAATAATAATAATAATACTATCCAGTACAATATGCACGTGTACTTTATCAAAAGAATAAAAGAAAACCTCGATAGCTTCGACCGCCGTCATGAGAAAAGCTAGTCGACAAGGTTGATATCTACAATAACCCCACAAGGAAAAACCAAGATCAGAAATGAGCAACGGAAGAAAAAGCGAAGAATAAAGACAAGAAAAGATTGAATTGGCGGGAATTGAAACAATTATTCTACTTTTACAGTTGTACTGATAAATCAATTGATTAGAATTAAAATTACGATTATCTTATCCCATGAGCCTGAGGGTACCGACTGCAGCCCTCTCCGGATGGAGTGCATAGAAAAAGACGACCGTCGACCGGAGATATCGAGATGGAGATCGAGAAAAGTCTGAGGTTTTTCTTTCTCCGAGGGACAAGAAGTGAGAGCGGGATTTGGGTCTTAGATTTTCAATATATATGGATCATTGACCATTCGATTTGAAATCCCACATCGGTAATTACTATATTACGGTGCCCTATTCGGACCAGCGAGCGAGCCAAATGGCACGCAGGCCCACCAACCTCTGCTAGCACGTCATATTTCTGAATTATGGTAAAAGGGAAGGAGAATTTACAAAATATACACAAAATATAAGGACCTCGATGATACGGCCATTGGAGGCCACAAAAAAAGTTATGGTGAGAACACTTCTCGCTATTTTTAAATGAAAATCAGATTTTGGCCATTCATTTTTCTTTACCTCATCCTTACCTTCCCCTGAAAAATCCGTAAACGGCATGTGATGGAGTGGCCGGAGAACGCGGTGTGTGAGAGTGAGATGAGACACACGCACAAGAGTTGGCCGGCAGAGCCGATTTTCTGATAATATATTAATGATCAAGATCTAGATTATTACAGAGTGCGGAAGATGAGAGTCGAGAGCTCTTACGGATTTGAATATCTGAGTTGTTAAAGAATTAATGTCGGCTAACTGAGTTAGTCTTTTATACCTAGGGTTGTGATGAAGTTCATCACAGTTTGGCTGAGCCCAAAAAAGTATTTTGTTGGTCCAGTAGACCTTAATACTCCCCGTCAAGCTGATGAGTGGAGATCCGAAATTCCCAGCTGGGGTAGTGAGACCTGTAGCATTATTTTTGTTGCTGGTTTTGTTAACATATCAGCAAGTTGTACGCAGATGGCCACCTTTTGCAATTCAATATCACCTGTTTTAACACGATCTCTAATAATATGACAGTCTATATCAATATGTTTAGTGCGCTCATGAAAGACTGAATTTAGAGCTATATGTATTGCAGATTGATTGTCACAAAATAATTTAGCAATGTGTTTTTGATGAAAGCCAAAATCTTTTAATAAGAATTGAAGCCAAGTTAATTCACATGAGGTGGTGGTCATGGCCCTATATTCTTCTTCGGCAGATGATTTTGAGACCGTTGTCTGTTTCTTTGATCTTCATGAGATGGTTGAGCCACCTAGGAGTACATGTACAGAAGCCAGTCACTAGTCAAGGTGCAATCAGCTCAGTCACTGTCACAGTAGGCAGATAATGAGAGATTGTTGTTTCTGAGATATGTTATTCCTTGGCCTGGAGATTTTTTGAGATACTTTAGTATCTTGAGACCAGCTTCAATTCCCAATAAGATTGTCTTGGAGTATTTAGGAATTGACTTAGAGTCTATACTGAGAAACATATATCAGGCCTGGTGATGGTCAGATATATGAGCTTTCCAATTAATATTCTCCTATAATTGGATGAATCCTTTAGGAGTTGACTTGTGTCCTCCCTGAAGTCAAGGTTTGGTGATATGGGTAGGCTTGATGGGGTGACTCCTAGATGTCCAAATTTATGGAGTATGTCTAGGATGTATTTCCTCTGTGAGATGTGAATTCCCATTTTGGAGCGGGACACCTCAATGCCAAGGAAGTACTTGAATGTTTGGGCTTCCAAAAGAGTTTAATTCCCCCAACTACCTTCTCTACAGAATTGGGCCCCCTATAGTCCTTATCAGAATTGTTGTCTCAGCCATCAATGCCGTTCTTCCAATCGCACTGGCTGGAATGTGCACCACGTCTCCTTTTCTGATATTAAAATGCTCTAAAGTTCGTCTTTTGCCCCATACACTCCATGGTGCATCTTCTGTAGACATGATTCTTCTTTTTGCTCTTTTGTTTGATATCACTCTTTTCCTTGGTGGCACTCAATCTCTTAAGAAATACACTACAAGAAATCCGACCTTGTATGGCGGGCTTTAGATGGCGGATTTCCGCCATCTAAAGTGATCCTCGGCGGAAATCCGCCATCTAAAGCCCGCCATCTTGGACACCGCCAT